>CALYDF020002293.1:0-29934 GCA_944474145.2 Dicrocoelium dendriticum | reverse complement strand
ATTATTTGAGGCTAACACGGTTATCGTAACGTCAGCTAGGGCCGCACCTTTGATGAATCACATTATAATCGTCGGATGCAACAGCAATCATGTTAAAATTAAAATAAGCGCCTAAGGATGTGCTTACTTGAGCGACCGTCATATTTAGATTTGTTTCAATTCATTGTTCAGCGGATTACCGATAGTTTGGGGAGGCATGACGCGCTGAAGGGGACTGATAACATGACAGTACACTTAGTTCCAATAAATGTTTGCAATGACAATAGTACTTCACAGAATATTTTCTCCTACGTAAAACGACGGTTCTTTAGGCAAAGCAAACGTGTAAGAATTGACAGAGTTAATTACCACAACCAGCCTGTTTCTCTCTGACTGCTCCCGTGCTACCGATACGAAAGCGGTAAATGCTCTGCATACTCAACGCTAGGATTTCCTTGCCCCTAAAGCATGCTACACTTGTTAACCGTTTATTGTTCAAGTCATTTTTCACATATTTATTTTACGTCCCAAACCAACGCATCAACTAATCCAATGTCGCCTGTTCGGAATCTTGCTCTCCGAATTCACAGAGTTCTCAGAGGGCTGACTTAATGGATCTGCTTATATCACCTGGAGATTCTCGGGGGATTTTTATTTTTTATCAATAGACCGTTTTAATCCCGGCGCTTAACATTTTAGCGCCCTCACTGTTTGCATTCCTTTTTCAATCAAGTAGTCGACGCTCATTTTTCTTGTGAGATCTGGTCTCACCTGACCAGTCAGTTTCTCTCTGGCTGCTCCTGTGCTACCGAAACTTAAGCGATATGAGCTCTGCAGGCTAAAAGCTATGTTTCCCTTACCTCGGATTATTGCTAGAATGTTCACTTTATTGACCCCTTTACTGTACGTCCTAATCCCAACAGCGCCGACTAATGAAGTTTATCCTGATCGGCCTCCTGCTCTCCGGATTCACAGACTTCTGCGACATTAACTCTCTTGGTTCGGCTGACCAAACGACCTGTTTACATTACCTGGAGAGTCACGTGGGCTTTTATATTTTAGCAAAAAACCTAGATCATCCCGACCCTAACCTTTTCTTATCACGCTCTCTGTTTTCATCGTATTTTCAATAGGAAGGCCAGTTCGTACTGACTTGCTGTGATCTAGTCTCATCTGATTAGTCTTTTTCCCTATGCCTGCTCCTATGCTACCGAGACTTAAGCGGTATAAGCTCTGCAGACTAAACGTTACTTTCCTATAACTTGAGAGACTGCTAGATTTGTTAACTGTTTATTGTTATAGGTTATTTATCTACTTTTATTTTACGTCCTAAACCAAATGGCGCCGACTAAGCCAGCCTCGCTTGACCGGACTCCTACTCCCCGAGTTCACAAACTTCTGAGATGTTATCACTCTTGGTACGGCTGTCTTAATTACCTGTTCATTTTTCGTCGAAAGCCTCTTTGAATTTTCTACTATTTCTCCATACCACCAAGAACTATATAATCTAAGTGCTGCGTACCCAATTTATTGTTTCCTTCACACCGAGACCTCTCCTGGACATGTTTATGCTTTATTACCATAGCTTCTTTCATCCCTAACATAGCTAAATATGCTGACCCACCACATACGTCTTTCCAAATTATTTAAACGACTCAACCTCAATTCACCGACTAATCGATTCTCGTCGCACCTGCCTCTTGATCTCCGACTTCACTCAGCTTACTGAGAAGTAAGTGGGCAGAGTTTAGCTAACCTAATTTTTTGGAACATACACATTTGAGATATTTAATTTATAACGAAACAAATAATGTTTCATTAGTTCAAGCACTTTTGTCACTGTGCTTATTTTTATCCGAGTTCCGGATGCGTCGTTGTCGTCTGTTTGTGGAACTGCATTTGTCCTTTGCCAACTTTTCCGAACTTTCCACAATAGTGGTCAGCGACCGAGGAAACGTCCACTACTTTAAACTCAACTCTACAACGGAGCACAATATCCCTTTATCTGGAAATAGATTGTTAGTCATTCTGCTGTGCAATCAATTACCGGATGGACAAGCTACTTGCTCGTTATCTTGGATGGATGCCACCATACTGAGGCTGAATAATTGTGTTCAGCTGGCCTCCTCTTCCTATAATTCTTACTATGAGCTCTCGCTGACACCTAATATCAACTCAGACAAATCACCTGACTTCGAAGGGCAGATATTCCTGCCAATGCTACGCTCCAGCACAATGCGACCTTTTACTATGTTAAATCAAATTGCTTCGGATTTTTTCATTACTGAAAATATACTTTTCACTTAGCACATCTGGAGCAGTTCACACTATTTTCCCGTCCACTTTGCCAAATCTATACAACTTACCGCGGGAGGTATTACGGTTTGTAATTCCGGCCACCTTGCTACACTTTCAGTCCTAAACAATTTGGTTTGGCCATTCTTCGTGCTCCAATAAGAATTCAACATCATAGGACTTTGGATACTCATCGGAAACATTAAGCGATTATAAGGACGAAAAATAGATAACTGTCCCAAAATGATACATTCATTGTTTACCAACGAACGGGCAGTACCGTTTCGTCAGGACGTGACAGGACCTGTGGATGAAACAGTCACTCGCTCATCATGCATCAGCCAGGGAAAATTACGCATGTGTCCTGACTGCGACTAACCGAACCAATAATCGGTCAATAAGAAGCACTGTCAGGTACAGTTTGTCGTTCGAAGGTTTCGATAGTGTTGTTCCAGGTAGTGGTGGGTTTCCGCCTGACAAGCCTTCTTCCTATAAAAGCCACAAATCAACTGACAACACTACAACATGACCGATGTGACTCGCCACCGAATAAAGTCACAGCCCATTACTTCCAGTGCCAAGCTGACCAGGACCACCTATCACCATGCTTGATACGCCCCGACACTTGCCTACCTGCATATTTCGTCACCAATTCTCTTTCTGCCCATTCACCGTTGTTCTGTACGCTACACTTACACGAACTCAGCGTATGGTGTAATCAGGATTTATGTTGTTCTTCATAAGTTGTTCTCTAAGTGATCACCTCTAGTTATTGCTCTCTTCGTGGTTGCATTGTTACTTCAATGTATGGCAGACTGGCTATGCCCATGCGAACGTACCTGAACTCACGACCATGGGATGGCATAGTTTTTACTTCTGTCCTATTTGCACAGTTTTAACCATGAAAGTCTGAACACTCTGATTGTCACTTACAATTGCCATGGAACGTCTGCACACGCAATTATTTGAACATGCCCCCGTGGGCATGCCACACATAGACAAAAATAAATATTCATTTATTATTTAGTTTGGTGCATGATGTGCGGGTGCGTTTCACACGTGTTCTGAAAGAAGATAATAGCGCTTTTGAGTGGCTAGTTTATCGGCAGTGGCGCATTGTATGTGCTATGACTTCCACGTCGATTTGTTGCAGCGTTTTATTGACAACGAGGTGACGTGATATTTATGGCGGCCGATAAACAAAGAGACCAAGCGGTACTGAAATTCCGTGCAGTAACATTAATGTAATTAACCGAGTGCCATGATACATCATGGGCAGAAGGTATTGGCCAGTAGAGATTCCGCAGGATTTGACGACACCTTGGATACCTTTACCTACATTGTTGACACATTGCCACCGTTCGAGATACGACAGCTCACATATGTGCCCTGTTTACCGCAGCTAACCAGAGCCGAAGTACGTTGATTGTTAGACAATGGAGGTTACTCGTGCCCTAGGCAGCGTGGGTCCCACTGCGTAGTGTCACGGACATTCGCAAAAGTGACAGTCCTACACAATTGTGCGCTGAAAATTTGGCCACCTCCAACACGGTAACATTTATTGTAGGGGTTTTGGATATACGTCGCGCGCCTCTAAGTCAAAAGTTCCTTTGTGTACATTTGCCACGGAACGGCGGCAAGGTGATAACGTGTAAAGTAGATCTAAGTTTTCCAGGTGCGAAATATTTGTACTGCAATAACTGCTAGTGTATGCAGCTTTGCGTGTGAATGTCCACTCTGTCATGCACAAAGAAAATTGTCGTCTGGATACTGCAGCTTTGTTAGCTGCTTACCCTGCAGTACATGTAATGCTGTAGACTAAAAGGACCGATCGATTCATACTGTTATCGGAATTTAATGGATAATTAGACGGAAGTACAGCTCTATAACTGCAAAAGCAGGTGTCACTCAGAGCTCAATGGACAATTATTCGTGGACATTCACTCTGCCTTAGAAAACATGAGATAGTTTACTCAGAAAGGGAGGGTATACGGTGAACAAGATTTTATGCATAAAGATTGACACAAACAAAGTTTTCGCCACTATTTGTAGATTAAAATTAGCCATGGAATATTTTGTTGATCTGTATGTTTTCTGCTTATAAATAAAGCAAAGTGATCCGTGCTTCCATTAAAAATGGTTTGTTTCCCTTCGAGGTAAATAGACGATTGGTTCGAGCTCCTCCGTTAATAGAGCTAGCTTTATCTAGGCATGGTAATCTTTTCGAACATTCACTCAGTAGACAAACAGGAAAAATGAACAATTATTTATTTTTTGGGTAAAAGCGTAGTTGCTTGACAAGTCGCGCAGGATGGTGGCGGTAAAATTACAATTATGAAATATATGTGAGTTGTCTGTTTTAGTGTTTATCTAGCAGATAAGCTCCTGACTAATAATAGTGTAGATGGGAATTGGATGCTGACGACAAGGCAAAATGAGGACAGCTATAAATGTTGTACTTCGCGAGAAAAGTAACAACACAGATACTCTTTTTTTCTACCGTCTTTTCAGGTTTATGTATCATTTTAATCCATTTTAATGGGATGAATAAAGTAGCACAGTTTTGGTATCGTAGTGATTTGGGCCAAGGGTAAGATATAATCCATTTTGAAATATACAAATATACAACAACGAAGTTTGGAAGAGAGTTCCAATGTTAGCTATCCAGAAGAGAACAATAATTCTATTGGCATTCCAGGCGGCTATACTGGGAAAACAATTTCAATGGATTACCTTTGTGACTGGTGTTATGTCTGAGTTTCATCAAGTGACGGCATACGTGATTAGGGTCACTTAATATTTGGTAGACTAATACGTGATTGTCGCGCAGCCTTTGGTAGCGGCCACTAAAAACACCCAGTAACCTAGGCCTTTGACAATAGGAGAGATTTCGCAGAACCTGGACGTACTTTGTGGCCCTGCGTTGTGGATTCACTTGAACTTATAAGCCGCGCTTTAACCAAGGTTGCCAAGGTTAGATGGAGTATACAACGTGACTGCCAAATATAAGAATTGCGCATCATAGGGAAGATGGAGGAGTCGAATCTCACAAATGCACTTCGCAGCAAGCCCAAGTGTTGGTTGGCTATCTACGCAGCTGCTTCTGACTGCTTTGAACAGATAAAGTTACTTTGAATGAGCCCACCAAGTTCGCGTTCTTGGGAGGTTGTTTGCGATACTTGTGACTCAAGCCCATACACGTAGTCAGACCAGTGACGCAATTGAAGTGCGTGTCATTTTTTCAAACTGTACGGTAGGACATTCAGAACTGACCAAGTCGAAATCGTGTTAAGATCACGTTAGAGCTTTTCGTCGTCCTTCGGTTTTTTGATCGCTCGCCATAAGTTGATATCATACGCGAAGAATAGGAAATCGGGAATAATTTCCCTCACCATATCGTTTAAGAAAATCAAGAATAGACGGGGCCCGAACACAGAGCCCATATGTACGCCACACTCTAACTCAATTGAGTCTAACAGGGATTCTCGTAAACTCACTTTCAATCGACGATCATGCAATAAATTGCTTATCTAATTAGCATTGGGTCACCTATGCCATAAAGCTAAACTTTATGGAGGAAAATTCGGTGGTCTAAACGATCAAACGCTTTTGAGAATAGTATGTACATGACATTGACTACTGCTCCACTATCAACTGCTTCAGTTTAGCTATTGTGTGCAATTAGGAGGTTCGTAGCGGATGAACGCTTTAGTCGGCAGTCGTGTAGCTCTGGTGGCATCACCTTGTAATTTTCCAGATGCTGCTGAGTGTAATAGTAATGATAGACAAAATAACATTGGGAAGCACGGTGTGCAGCGTTATAGGGCAGTAATTAGTTGGGTCAGTGTGACTATTTCCCTTTAGGAATTAGAGTGATGACCTGTCGTTGCCATTTTGTTGGAATATGGTTCTTCTTCTTCATACAACGCTGATAGAATATAGCCAATGATTACGCTAGATCACTGGCTGCTGCCTGTAAAGCCCTTTGTCGAATGTTATTGACAACAGGAGAGCGGTGATTACGCCGGGACTATAGTGGAGGCTACTTTGGTTGTGGTCAATACGCTGTGCCTTAAGAATCATAACGGCCAACATGTTTGTAAAACTGTTATCAGCTTTCATATTGCCGCATACAAAATGCTGTCCACAAGCGTGTTAGCGCCGGATATTCGGAGTAAAGCTGGGAGTTAAAAATGTTTCACGGGTTTGGTGCCATTTTGGCTGCGGAGCTACGGAGCAAAGTTACCACAAACGTAAACTTAATTTGAGTATGATATCAATGCACTTAAGTTGGCTTAGCCTTGACCAAATGCAGACATACGGTAACGTAAATAGCAACGGTTGATCGGAATTGTCTTGACTATTCAGTTTTGCTAGATGGTTTAATCGCTGTGGGTATTTTATGAGGCTGTACATTCCGCCGTCCGATAGGATTAGAGCGGAAATTCGACTGTCACACCTGTGGTTCACCCAGCCGCGTCACGTTGAATAACTCACACCGGATCTTCGCACAAGCGTTCTATCCACAATTTAATGGGAACGTACAAGTAGCTGTAGACTTTAAAACTCACCCGCCCACTCGATGGATGGCCTGATAGACTCGACTGAAGCAGGCGTTTTCCTTCGCCCAGCTTTCAGCCATAAGCACAATCTTTATTTTAATTATTTTCTCAGCTTTTGTGTTTAACTTTCCATGTCCTTGTCTACTCCAGGAAAGCTTCAGTTCAAGCGGAATAACAGTCGCAGTAAGATTAAGTTGCATCAGAACGTTAGATGCTGCTAACAAAGTCTTTCGCCTCAGACGAAAGAGACGCTGAATGGAATTTGTCTCGATCTCGGTAGATAGCTCTTTTTCATTCTACGATTATCATTAAGCGAGAATCCACATTCAGCTCTTTGATACTGAAAAGTTGTTTCTTTATTCTATTTTAGTTTTTATAAATGTTTCCTTTAGGCATCAGCCACAGTCGTTTCTATCTTTTGAAGCGATGTGTGTCCTACTGCATTATATATTGATGCAGCTTTCCGAAAGTAGCATGCAGTCAGTTGTTTAAAGATCATGCTGTGATGATGTTAGTCGTTTTTGTGTCGACGACGTCAGAAACACTCACTTTTGTTCCCCAAATCCGTCTGAGTCCCTTACTGCGGAGTCCTTCGTCGCTTACTGAGTTTCACTGTCCACTGAACAGGTATCGTGTACCCAAGTGCAAATTGGGAAGAGCGTTAGTCGACTACCAGAATAGTTCTCAAAACTGTCAAAATTTTAGGAAAGATTCAGCACTCCACCGTGATCACAGAACATCCAGGCGTACATCATACGTCACGCTTCGTAGCCCATAGCGTAATGGATCATTGCAATTTGGTATAATCTCGGATATCCATGTAACTAGATCAAGGCTGCGAATTCCATCCAATTCGCTTTTCACCTTTGTCATCTGTCAGGTAGCGCATTTTCCTTCATCTGTAGTGCGGCCCGCAGTGGGATCGACATTAGTCCACCAAAAGCCAACGTGGTCCGGCGCGTCAGCTCCTTTGTCATTATGTTGCGTGCCTGGTTCTGCTAGCCGCGTCAAGAGAATGTAAACACATTGGCTCAGCATACTAGCGCTCTATTCACAATTTCGATATTCCCTACAATCAACTGGGTTTTTAAAAACACACTCGTCTAATCGATCGTTCGCCTGATTGATCGCACAGAGGCAGACAATTGCCTTCGCTCCCGGTTTCAGCCACCAGCACAAAGCCAAGTCATCGAGCGCTGTTTGGTAAGTCGAAATTTGCTGCCTTTGCAGAATAACTCCCATTCTCCTACTAACATTTCCTTTTCTGTTAGTTCTAAAATTCATTGTATTCTCCTTTGTTACAAATGCATTTTTGTACTTTTGACATTCAATATCTTTCCATGTCCCTCGCTTAGTTTACGTCACTGACACATCAAAGAATGCTAGTGAAGAAATTGCAAGCCTTGATCTTTTGATTAGGGTGAGAAACATATACTCTAATGGATAAACAGTCGGTTTCGTATGAAAAAACCACCGTATTCTGTATTGGTTTCAGATATAATGAAATGTGCACAAACAACTGAAGTGTTTCAAAGATGTCGTGAGATTGAAGGAAGATCACCTTTGAAGAAGGCATGGACAAGATAAATAAAGCAAATGACATAAAGGTTCCCTAAATGTTATTAGAACTTTGTGAAACAGATGATAGTTGCCAAACTGATAGTACGACTTTAGTTTGCACAATTAAGAAAAATAGAGCACAAATTGCCTTCAAGAAGACATCCGTCTTTAAGATAAGATTACGGAGAATTTTGAAGGAGCAGAGCCATTTCAATTACAACACTGCAATCTAAAAGTGCCTCAGCAATGTTAAAAACTCTCCGTCTTCACCCTCTGTTCTTAGCTGATGCTAACTTTGGCGGGAATATTGTGCGCTTTGTAGCTATTTCACGCTTCGCTGAGAATTTTAAGACTACATGACCTGAAGCCATTTTAGCGAATCGAACTAAAACTTGGAATAAAATTATGCAGGTTAACACCACTTCATGTAGAAAAATATTTTCTAAATATTCGTTCATATGAATGATAATGTTAAGAGTACGCAAAGACCACAAGTTAACCCGTTTAAATACTGCCAGCGACACAACAAAAGGCTTTGAGCGACACTGAACTGTTTTATCTTAATCGTCTTTGCCTTCATGGGAACTTCCTTATGGAACTGGGAATTGTAGCATGCAGGCAAGATGTACGCTTGGTAGCATCATGTTGTAGATAGTCGATTTGCATGATACAAACAGGTTTACGGCGTTAGTCCTACTTCCCTTTGTTAACAACTTCCTGGGTTAGGTTGACTACTGTATCCCGGCAAACTTGTCCCAGCATCAGTAAGTACGAGATATCATCCACCAGTAACATTAGGCGATCACTACAGGTAAGCAGTTACATTGAATTCCTGTTTATTTGTACCCTATGTATTAAAACATTTTTACGCACCTTATCTATTACTATCCTGGTATTCCTAAACAGTTAGCACGCCACCTGTAGTGTACGTTTACACGGCCCTCCTCAATGCCAAAAACATAAACTTCAAGTAGGGCTGTCCCACATAGGCATGTATCCGCATATTTTACCTTGTTATTCTGCAAACCTTTGGACGTGCTCGCGCTTGCACGTTTAGTTTCCATTGCAGTTCCCAAAACCCTTTGCCTAGAACCTGAGGATAACGTATAAACGGCTCTTTCTCGGGCCAACTACCAACAAACTAAAATGTCGTCGCGCATACTGTAACTAGCCACAGATAAACGCCTTGCTTAATCATCATTTGGCCTCTAGTCCACGCGTAGACATACGCAGCCACGTCTAGAGTTTGCCTTACCACGCACACTCTACTCACAAGGTTATGCCGCAGCACGTCGTGAATAGTGTGGATATGCTACACGTTACAGCCATTCACTAAGACATACCTACGATAAGTTAGAATAACGCACGCTACTTAGCAACGCACTAAGGACATCATCTAGATTGCTCATGAATCGTTTGCAACAAAATGGTCAAACGCCATTTGAAAAACCTGACCTGTCTGTAGACTACCATGTTTGGCCAGTTTGAAGTAGAAGTTGTGTGTTTGGATTGCCACGCGCCATCTCAAGGGGAACTGCGATTCGCGTGTGGTAGTTTAGATGGGCAAAAGCCAAGTTCCCTCTTCTTCCGCTAAGGTGTTAGTGCCCGAATTTACCAAGATTCACTATAAGGCAAACTACGGTCCACACTGAAATTGTGCGTTGCAAATCGATCACATAACGTAGTTCGAAATGGTCGTTCAATCCTTCATTGACCGTTGTGCCAAGCGTTGCTCAACGTGACCCAGTCGTTAAAGTGGTAAAGCTTCTGGCTACTTTTCTAATTGTCCCGGGTTCGTGTCCCGCTATCTCCAAGCGATGCGCTCAAACAAAATGCAAGTGTCGTAATGTGCACTTTCCCATCCTCTTTCCTAGATTAGATATGTGTAGGTATGCGTTCTGTAATTTGCATGAGATCTTACGCTTTCTTTGAATATATGTCATGGGTTCGATTCCCCGTCGAGGCACATTATTGTGCGTGAATTGTAATCGTGACTTCTACTTTCTACAAACTTTACACTACTCGCGAACATCTAAAATTAATCTACCATCGCTCAATGGACGTTTGAAGGACAGGTACTTCGGTCCATTGGGAAGTGACGGGTGAGTTAGCCAATGTGCAATATCAGGACAGGTACTGTGAGCCCACTGGCAATACGTCGCCCACCAAGCAGAGGTCATGTATTAAAATTTGCGCACCTAATCGTCAGCCTTCGGTAGCTCAGTGGTTGAGCAGCGGACCGGAAATTCGTGGACCTGGCTTTGATTCCCCGTTGAGGCACATTATGGTGCGTGGATTTCAATCGTGATTTCTACTTTCTACAAACATGTCATATCTTCTGGCTATGTATTTTTTCAATAGTAAACGTAACAACTGTAGAGAATCAGAGCGTCAGGTTAGCAAACCAACAGGAGAGATGTCGTGGAGCGTAGCCAAGATTACCATTATAGCTTCCTCCTCTCTGTACATTCCCATTTCGATTTCAAGATCGTAGAGGTGCCTTCACTCATTCGTATTTTTAGGCCATGCTTGTGGTCACATCACGCTCGGTCCCCATCAGCGGCTGTGACCGTACCTTCCAGCTCGTCACGCGGTTTAACCCATACACATTTTATCCAGCACCGACTCTTAATAGGTGGTTGTCCAGCCTCCTACGAAGTATCTCCTTTGCCTACCGGCCCTCTCTTTCCATTACGGCCCACGTACACCCCTGACACATAATCCCACGGTGCCCTCAAGTGGACGGATACAATAACATCAACGGCACCTTACAGGAGCAACACCATATCTCAATGTTCGCGCTTTGGGGGTTCAGAGTTTGCGTAAAGTCACTTACAAAGACAGGAAGGTTTCGAATGGTTAAAAAAGTACATTCACATCATTATCGCCATCTCAACTAGGCGGTTTAGAATTTCCAGTCTAAGTATTATTTTGCATGTGTGGTAATTCACCGCGAAACGTCTACAATCCCGCGCTCACTTCCCTTCTAGCACTCCTAAAATGGTAACCAGCATTAAGTTCTATTGCATAGCCTGAGCTCTAAATTACACTTGCGTACACCATTATTTCACCTACTTCGTTTGATTACATTTGTAACAAGTCATGCATTCAGTTAATTGCTATCCGTGCCTAATTAATTGAATCTACATATGTAGGTGCTCTCCGGTTTTGAAAGTGAGTGAACGACATCATTTATGTTAAGCCTTTTTGCCTGTGCAAGTGGAAATTAGTGCTTCCATTAATTTCTACCCAATGTCTGCTAAATCCTTTTGCAATTGCTTTTAGATGTCATCATGTTTATGTTTTCTCATTATATGTAAATTATTCGCTTCATATAGATTTGTGTATTGTATATAATGTATGTTTGTTGATACATATATTTGTGCTTGCACACGTTGTTTATTTCTTGTGATTTGTTTACGTTATTTTGTTACCTTCACTTTGTTAAATTATTATGATGTGTGTCTGAATAAGCGTCTTATTACATTGCTTAAGCAGACTGTGTTTAAATTAGCCAAAAGTTGCGCGATTGCAGCAAATTTTAAACATATTTCGCTGACATCTTTCAAGTATAAAGTATTTGTTGACAACTAGTGTATTTCATATTCACATTTACCAAAGTTTAAGTTGATTTATACGTATGCTTTATTTGATTAGCAGAACACCCAAGGCGAGAAACCCCAGTTTATCCAAGTGTTGCTCCTACGTTGCCTTCGGACATCTCTGCAACGGTCACAAAACAAGTGATCACCGTAATCTCTACCTTATTTGGGAGCGATAATTTTTCTGGCATGACCAAAAGATTTACCACCAAAACGTCGTGCGTACATATCCTACCTGCCTTAGAAAGTCGGCTAGGATGTTGGGCTGGAATAACCTACATACTTTTGACCTCGATAGCGCTTGGACATTTATGCGCCACAAATTAACCCGCTTATGGAACTAGTTGCCTTTACCTCAGAAAAAGTTTTACACAAGGGCTGCTAGTTGGATTGATCGGAAAGTACGGGTACTAATGAAGCAACGATAGCAACTATGGAACCGTTTCATAGCTATTGAACAGGTCTCGTAATATTCCAGCTACCAAAGTTTGAGGAACGTATATACTACAAACAGAGAGATGAGACTATATACTATGAGCAGTGCTTGGCAGATCTGTCTGTGTACAGGCCTAGAAATTTTAGGCTTACATTAACAAAATACCCAAAGTCGACTGCGCAAAAACCACTGTGTCGTCCAGTACCACATATCCCGTTCTATACCAAAACGGTGAGAAAACTGATTTCTTGGCCCGGCATGAGTCAACTACTTATGCACTGAAGGACCCACCGCCCAACAATCTCGATGCTTCGGATATCAGCCGCCTAGAGGACAACGAATTCTACACGTAAATTCATGCGAACATTGTGCTGGAGATAGGTTTATTTGGCACCTAGCCATAACTGTTTGCGTCCCCTCCTTCTCAAGTCAATGACAAGTTACACTTCTACAAAATTCCGCCAGATTTTAAGCATTTCCTAGAAGCTACGCGTTTACATACGGAATGCAAACTGAAAAATTATTGCCAATGCACATAGGTGGAAATCCTCTTGACCCTACGAACTACCACGCAATATGTCTGACATCAATATTTTTCAAATTCTTGAGGAAGACTAACAAACGCATTCTGCGGAAGCACCGTTCTGACCGGAACATCAACTCGATTACACAGTATGACTTCAGCAGGGACTCTCCTGCACTACCAATCTACCGGTGTCGAGTGGAAGTGGGCAAGATAAATAGAGGCCAGCAACCGCTTAGAAGCTTGTTCGTTGAATACCGCAATTCGCTTGATAATGTCCCATATGACCGGTTCCTGTACAAGCTTCGGGAAACTTGTGTCAGTAGACGCCTATGCGCGTTGATTGCCGATCGCTTGCGAGACAGAACCATACATGTATGAGTGAAAGAAACCACTTTTGCAGCCAGAGCTAATGACCAGCGTGGTTCCAAAAGTATCGGTCCTCGGAGTTGAAATTTTCAAGCTGATCATCGGTGACCTCCCAAAGCGCTTCAAACCGGTTACTTAATTTGTGCTGATGAAACCAAGCTTTCGTTGGAGTTCTCGGGCGTCGATACCATTGATAAAATACAGGCCAGGCTGGATCAACTAGACTACTTGTCCACCAAGTGTGGTATATTTTCAATCTTGCCAAATGCATTTTCCTCCCGATTGATGCGTCTAATCCACTTGGCAACTACCAAACTGGGGCATTCACCTCAAGAATAACCTAAGCGCAATTATTGGCGTTGAGACAAAGACCACTGAGGACACAGTAAGGAGAGTGTCCACCGGAGGACATGGGTTACAATAAAAACTTCATTCTCTGGGATGACACAAAAACATTTCAGACTAATATTCACCCCACAGGTACGACGATAACCGAGCATTGTTTTCGGCAACATTTCCCAATTTAAAGATAAAATGTACTCTAACAGAATGGGTTCAGAGACGAGCGAAAAGGATGGTCTAGAGACAATAAGATTTTCCCTACCGTTTCCGACTCAATGTGAAGAAAAACCTCCCCCTAATATACCTTCCTCGCTGTTGAGATCTCATAATCATCCGCACAAACAAATAGTGGAAATTAAAAATAAACTGTGGCAGTAGAGAGAGGTTTGCAAAACAGTAGGTTAGTAAAGCAGTTGGCTAACGTTACGTCCTCGCAACAAGAGCTTCGTCGGAGCAGGTGAATTAATGTGCAATTGGTGTGGGATTTGATAGCGAACAGGGGCGATAACCCCGTTACCCGAGACTTGTGCCATAATGTCATTACAATAAGTGTTCGTGATGTCACCTCAGGTAGTTCGATCACAGTTGAATAATCCAGGTATTCCTTTGCGCGTCATGACATTGACGGATTAGCCCATAGTGTTGACAATGGGAGTCGGTTTGTACTTTCCAATCTGATCCGCGCACTGATGCTCGTCAAGATAGCCGGCTTAAGACCGCCCGCCAGGTATTAGGGTGTTCTACCCCCTCCATTTTATTCACACAGTCGTCAGATTTGGCAATTTCCACCACCTCGGCAATCAACCGCTGAGGGATTGATTTATACCCCCACTAATGACCTTAACATTTCCGAGGTCTATCTGGTGACTAGTGTCTAATGCATGCACAGCTACGGCAGAGGCTCTTACTGTTGCCTGCTATTCAAACTCGTTCCTTGGTAGTCTTGAAATGCGCCTCCTATGCTCCAAATTCGTGTGCGTAATTCTCTCGCAGTTTAGCCTATGTGCGCATGTGCACAGTCCTTACATTTAATTTCAAAAACACAGTTAGTCGTCTTATCATTGGGAAGGTAATCCTTCAGAAGTACCTGCGCCGAACGTAAAGTTCGACTTTGCTGGAAGGTCACCATTATATTTTCCTTGATTAATACCCCCCGAATTGCTTCCGAAGCGCCTTCCTTAGACAGAATTCCGGCTTTCGTTTTCCACTCGGCTCGGGGTCTTGACTGTTCATGTGGCACTTTATGCAATTGGCGTCTGACTAGCCGCCGTGGTTAGTCACTTTCCAATAGTCTGCTCATTGCCACTTTCCGCGCAGCCTTTATATCCTCCTCCGTCTTGCACAATCTATCACAAGCCGACGGATACGGACAGCGTACTCCACTACACTTCGGGTCATCTGAAACAAGTTTACACTGTCCCAGCCTCCTTGCGGTTCTACAGGGCACAAACGTTGTGCACGATGGAGGAGGACACGAAGGCTGCGCGGAAACTGGCAATGATCCGATTATTAGAAAGTGGTTATCTACGGCGGCTAGTCAAACGCCAATTGCATAAAGTGCCACACGTATGAGCACTACGCGGTAACTCGATATTTTGGCTTGACATACTGATCGAGCTTTTCAGCTAAAATAACGTGGAAAACAGTGTTTGAATAAACACTTAAACGAAATTTGACTATTGTCAAATTTTCTCTGATCCAAGATAACTTGGATCGATTAAAGCGGTACTGGCCAAAGCGTCTTTGGCGCTAACTGGTAATTTTTTTCGGATTTTCCCAGTTTTAATCCCGTTTTGCACCCTGTTTTGCTTTTTTATGGCGGTCGTTTTCCTCCGAGACGGACGGACCTATGGGGTCCTCGTTTGATGAGTCTGCTGCAGCTTGCGGAGAGGTTAACTGTTTAGAGCCAGTAACAGATGTACCTGGCGGTAAGCAGTGTGACGTCTGCTGCCGCTGGTATCATGAAAGCTGTACCGGCCTACAAGCTGACCAGTACAAAATGTTATCATCAAGCGTTCACTTTCCTTTCAGCTAAGCTGCATGCTGCGCTCAAAGATCGAGGCGCCCGGCTGCCATCCGTGCTAAACTTTCAGCGCTGGCTTCAAGATTGGTAGATGTTGAGTAGGCGATAGCTATACTCGCCACTATTGCGTCACTCGGTACAAAAATGGATTTGATTTCAAAATCCCTGAATATTTCGATTAAAGGCACAGCAAGAGACAGCAACATTGCTGGCGATCCTTCTACTGGAGTCTGTCACTTTGCATAAATTCGCACATCCTACCGGCCAATTCAGGTAGCATGGCTAACTGTCCTCATGAGCCGATCAAAGTGAAAAATAGGTTTGCGGAAATGCCAAAACTCTGCTAAACCCAGAGAATTAGTTGTTACGGCATCGAGAAAGATTTCGTCTTTGACAGTCGTAAAGTCGTCTGACGATTGTGCACATGTGAACCTTTGGAAGATGATGACCGTCTCGGCCGCCAGTGAACCAGCCCGTTCTGACGAAGTGCTGCTAACTCCTCAATGCGATACAAAATCAACGGCCCCTGCTCCAAAGGACCAAAGAAAGATGCGGACTAATTCTGCAGGTAAAACTTTGAAGGGGCTTGAAGACTCAGGAACTAGTAAGATGCCGGTAATAGAGCGGAAATCTACGCTACCGTTTCTTCGGCTTCGTTTGTGAAGACACGGACAGTCCCACCGCCAGTGGTGAAAACAGCTGGTATAGGTGTCGACTCCAACGCAAGTAGGGTAAACATCCCCGTCGTGCCGACTCTCTCACGGATAGTAGCGTTATATTCCGTAACGTTACTGAATCTGCAGCCGCTCTCCCAAGGGAACGCATCTTGGATGACATAAGGTGACTGAAACTGTGTGTCAGCAAGCTGCTTCCACCTGGCTTCCCTGGTGTTACTGTCAGAAAGCTGACCAGACTTGGGAACGTCCATCTCGCTACGCCAAATCCACCACCCCGACTACTTCGCGTAGTCCTTTCTACCCCGGAGAAACGCAAACCGTTACTGCGGTTTGCGTTCAAACTTAAGGGTGGTGGTGTCAGCGTTCAGCCGGACCTACCACTGGCAGATAGATTGAAGTAAAAGGTGGCTATCAAAGAACTCAAAACTAGACGGGCGGCTGATGAGCAATGCCTCTGTCTGGTGGGTTATTAGGTGGTTAGCCGGAAGATACGTTCCGCCCTATCAGAAAACATCCTGATGGCGCACGACCCAGGGTAGGTCGTGCAGACTTCCTTGAGGTAGTACTTAGCGACTTGCGTAGCCTAAGGAACAAGGCGCATGAGTTGGGTCTACTTGTAGACAAATCTCGTCTCGACGTACTTGCTTTCACTGAAACGTGGTTGTCTCCGGATATCACGGACGGTGAGGTATATTTACCTGGCTACGCGCTGCTTAGAACTGATCTCTCTGTTGGTCACCAAGGCAGAGGCGTTGTAATGTATGTGAGCTGTAACTTAGATGTGTTGAGGACCTGCACATTCCAGTCGTCGGAAGGTCGTCTGACTGTTGAAGCCCTATCGGCTGTTTTGCGCACTTCCTCTACCCAGTTTACAGTTATGGTGATATACAGAAGTCCTAGGAGTTCTTCCAGGGGAAACTTGACTTTATTCGCACTCAGTCTGCGAATAAGTGTTTAGTTCTAGAGGATTCCAACCTCCCGGAAGTCTGTTGGGCCGATCTTTCTTGCAATTCGGCATTAGGACCATTCGGTGCAGACTTCCTTGAACTGACTCTCCAAGTGACTTTGCACCAGTTGGTTGACTTTCCCACCAGGTATATGGACAACCAAATACCATCTACTTTAGATTTGGTTTTCGCAAAGTCCCTGGACTTCGTGACGGACGTTTCATACGGTGCACCTCTAGGGTCCATCGATCACGCATGCATATCCTTTCGATGTGCTCTTGCAAGGCACCAAGAGACCCCTGTTGCATTACTTCCGAATATTTGGCGGGCGGACTTTAGTGCTATGCGAGCTAAGGCTTCAGTTCTGAAATGTGAGATCTGGATGGCTGACTCTGTCCAGTTAGCCTGGGATAAATTTAAGGCATACCTTACGGAGGTTTCCGCTCTCTATATTCTACTCATTAGGAAGGAGGCAATCATCTGTCCGATTTTTAAGGGCGGTGACAGCGCTATACCCGCGAAATACCAGCCTGCCAGTTTGACAAGCGTAGTAGTCAATTTGGTTGAAAAGCTGATAAGGGATACAGTGGAGAACCATCTGAATAGATTTAACCTAAGTATTGCGCAACATGGATTCCGCAAAGGATTTTCACGTCATACTAATCTACTTGTAGCTCGTGAAAGCTGGGCCAAAGCGGTAGAGAGTGGCCACGCTGTAGGCGTGCTTTTCATAGCTTTTGCGAAAGCGTTTGACACTGTTCCACATCTCCGGCCCTCTCTAAATTTGAGATATTGTACGGGATATCTGGTCTCGCTCTTCAATGGGTGGCTGCCTTCCTTGAGGGGCGGGAAAAGTGCGTACGGGTGGGGCGTAGCCTTTCGCTCAGGCAAGCTGTCCTTAGGGACTTCCCGCAGGGCGCAGTACCGGTGCCGTTGTTGTTCGCGATCTATGTAACTGACTTGCCAGGAGAACAAGGGGTGTCATCACTAAGGTTTGCTGACGGCCTTAAGCTCTGGAATACTGTGGATATCCTGGATGGTCCTGAGGCAATTCATCATGCATTGCATAGGCTCTGGTAATGGTCTACCTTATGCTTGATGCTCCTAAATAGGGTCAGGTGCTCTGTTCTCCGAATCAAAGCTGCAAATCCTCCCACCCCATATGTGGTCGGCGGTGGTTAACTCCCTGGTGTCACTCACCAGGTTGATTAAGAGTCGTACACGCATCAGCACTTCATTCTTGAGACAACTGGAAGAAGGCTGCTTGCCAAGGGTTTCGTATGATGTGGTTTATCCGCCGCTCTTTCGGAATCTTACCAGCCCAATTGTTTGTGAAGCTATTTTCGACATTCGTCCGACCCCACCTGGAATATTGTATTCAGGTTTTTCCATCATGTCTTAACCGAGACATAATGGATTTGGAGAAGGTGTTAAGAGTGGGCACTCGGTTAGTGCAGGGTCTACGGGGACAGACGTATCCTGAACGCTTGCTCAGTTTGGGGATGTACTCAATGCACTACCGAAGGATAAGAGGGGACCTGATTCCCACTTATCGTATTCTGACGGGTAAGATTAGCCCGGACTAGTCCGCGCTGTTTAGTCCCGCTACGTTACCAAATCTCCGCGGTCGCCCACTGAAACTGCGTAAACCACGGTCTGGTAGGATTAGGACGGAAACTCGTCTATCGCGTCGAGTTATGGATCGCTGGTATTCGCTTCCATATCACGTGGTTAGGGAAACTACGGTTAATAGTTTTGCGCGCCAGCTCGATGCTGTTTGGTGGCAACAGCAAACCTTTCCTTTTTCTTAGCTGACTCAATTTCACTTTGCAGTTCCTTTTTTAATGACTCAAATATCTTGATACTACACTTGCTTAGCTCTTTGCACTTGCTCTTTTGCTTTATGAGTTTACGTTTTTCTCTTTCTTACAACACGTAACCGACCCAGCAGGGACTGCTAGGGCAGGATACGTTGGCATTAATTGGTTGGACAGGGTGTGATGAGGTCTTTGTTTTAGGTCCATCAGTAATTCAAAGTTGGCCAACTACATGTTCATCTACCCGCCGAAGCAGGAACACTCATGGTATAATCCTATCGTTCCAGTCCCGCTTGAACTTGAACTTGAACTTGAAGACCCCGTGCCGAGTGGATAACGAAGGTCGGAATTCTGTCTAAGGAAGGCACTTCGGAAGCAATTCGGAGGGTACTAATCAAGGAAAATATAAGCGTAAACTTTCAGCAAGGTCGAACTTTACGTTCGGCGCAGGTACTCCTGAAGGATTACCTTCACAATGATAAGAGGACTAACTGTGTTTATGAAATTAAATGTAAGGACTGTGCACATGCGCACACAGGCTAAACTGCGAGAGAATTACGCACACGAATTCGGAGCATAGGAGGCGCATTTCAAGACTACCAAGGAACGGGTTTGAATAGCAGGCGACAGTAAGAGCCTCTGCCGTAGCTGTGCATGCATTAGACACTAGTCACCAGATAGACCTCGGAAACGTAAAAGTTATTAGTAGGGGTATAAATCAATCCCTCAGCGGTTGATTGCCGACGTGGAGGAAATTGCCAAATCTGACGACTGTGTGAATAAAATGGAGGGGGTAGAAATCCCCTAATACGTGGCGGGCGGTCTTAAGCCGGTTAGCTTGACGAGCATCAGTGCGCGGATCAGATTGGAAAGTACAAACCGACTCCCATTGTCAGCACTATGGGTTAATCCGTCAATGTCATGACGCGCAAAGGAATACCTGGATTATTCACACTGTGATCGAACTACCTGAGGTGACGTCATGAACACTTATTGTAATGACACCATGGCACAAGTCTCGGGTAACGGGGTTATCGCCCCTGTTCGCTATCAAATCCCACACCAATTGCACATTGATTCACCTGCTCCGACGAAGCTCTTGTTTCGAGGACGTAACGTTAGCAAACTGCTTTTCAACCAACTTTTTTTGCAAAAGTTTCTGATATCATGACTACTCGGTCGGTTTCAATATATCTTCCAGGAATAAGAAGCTTTGGCATTTGTTTCTGCTCGAATGGTATTGCAACTTGCATCTAAAACGGAGGGTAAGTTTAAATGATATTGATGTAAATCGGCTCCGAGTTTGTCCATTTTATTGTGCACAAACTGCACTCTTTCTCTGTGACCTCCCTGTTCACCTGAGGACTTTTGGTTCGTAAATGCGCAGTGGCACCTCCTACAGATCTGAAGGCGACGGGCCTAACTTAGGACTTCCGTTTTGCCTTCTACAAAATATTGAAGCGATTAAAAAATGGAGTAATATTTGATATTTTATTTCAGTGGATTGGCTGTTGTTTGACATTCCAGGTGTGGCTACGCTTGATGTGCACGTTGACATAGTGCCTACCAGTCTTACTTGCTCCACCTCAATTATTATTTCCACCCACCCTATTTCCAGTGTAATCCTAAAGAATAAACACATAAGGTATGTTGATGGGATCCAGGTTTCATCAACGGAGCTGCCCCGAACTCCTTCACAGGTAAACACAAGTACGTAGTTTTTGGGAATCAATCACACATAAGAGGTGGATGGACTGTAGTCCGCAACCTAATGATTGCTTGGTACCAATCTTCAAACCTAACAACACCACAAGGACCGTGCACCACATCCCCTCCAGAAACTTCCAATTGTCTCCTAGAGCTAGCATGGACGATGTAATGGGTAACAGACAGGTAGGCACTTGGTTATCATGCACATCAAACACAGCCACATGGTTGATATTAAACAAAAACCAATCACTCATAATAAAAATAGCAAATAAAATATTTATATTTTACAGCCTACGGCTACGCTGACATAACCTTTTGCTAAAACATCATATGCTGTAATTTGGTTATCATTGAATCCGCGGTAAGTACAAAATGTCCAGATGCTATTCAAACAAAGGCAAAAACGTAATAAAGTAAAGGAAGGTAAGCGCAATTAGCCAAAGTAACTTGTGCAAGTTAATAGAAGAATATTCAGGTAGGCAGAACAAATCCTCAAAACTGGAATGAAATGTATCTATCTTAAAACGAGCTGGTTTAAGTTTTAGTTGGTCAAACCATTATTACGGTGTTGAACCATCATTAGCCACAACATGTACATACATTATCTTTCCAAGGATAGATGTGCTTCATTTAAGCCTGCCAAATTATTCTCTGGGTAGCACAGGATTTACACCTAAACTATTATACTTTGAAAGCAACGTCCTCATACCGGCAGTCCATAGGTATCATTAAACACGGAAATATTCAACCACAATGCATTAGTTTGCCATTGCTTGTGCTTCAAGTATTCATATTATAAAATTCACACAATAATTGTTTTAATTCTCGCAACGATCTATATAGCGATACCTCTGCACCTTTGTGTGTCTTTTATTTATTTGTTTTATTGATTTCCTACATGCTCCTAAACAAGTTCACTATAATTTTTAAGTAATTATGTCATTTTAGTGCAGCATTTTGCGTATATACCGCTGTACACAGAGCCGTACCCAAAATCCTGAGATCAGCCTACTTAATTGAATACGAAATGATCGCAGAACACAAAGGGAAAACAACTGGCTCTACACCCTGAGCATAATGTGTTATATATTTGCTACTGCAATTTATTTTGCCTGCGAATAGCGATCTCCGGACGGCTATTCTCGCTCTATTTGACGGGACATTTTGCTTCGTTCAATACTTGGTGCAAAGCAGCGTTTTGTACTTATTTGTGTCAAATTCATTTTCATTTGCGATTTTGCTTTTGTTTATGGTGTATCACGTTGGCGTACATACCCTTTCTTCTGGTATTTGTATCGTGTGTTTATTGTTCACTTTATCGCCTTTACCGTCACATGTGGTAAACTAGCAGTAATGAAGAAGCTGTCTTCCTGTGACACTTGTTGCAAAATAGTTGGACATAGAGCCAATGCTGTTACATGCGTCATATGCAAAGTGTATTTTCACACTTGGTTAATCTTTTGTACTCAGATTATTTTAAACTACCATGAACTCCAGCAAGTCTTTGTCCAAATATTGTGCAAGAAATGCCAACCCACAAACAGCCGAGAAGCCGCGCGGGCCTACACGGCGGGAGAAACGTTCTATCTGGAGGAGCTCCGTGGATTCATCCAAGCAATCGGAAACCCGGCCACTCTATGCCAGAATGAGCCAACCTGCCCACCGGCTGCAGGCTCTCCGGAGCGATGTCCATCCGTTGCTTACGCCTCTGCTCGCATGCCTTTATAGCGTTCTACGAACACTAACATTCCAGTGTGCGATAGCGCAGGCGCTGAATGTCCATGGAGATTGCAGAGAAGCAAAAAATAGAAGACAACTGTCAGCAACTAGTGGCATTATAACCTTTTAATATTTCACGCGCCTCAGGCTCGTTATGAACACAATGTTGGTTTTCTGCAGATCCTCATTATTAGGCTTCTCGTTGTGGATTAGTTGGGGTTGCGGGTGAACAAATGCAACCAGCCCCGAAAGAGTAAGGAGGCAACATCCCGGCCACAACGAGCCACGGTTGTTGTTGCAACCAGTCCGAAGCTGATAATATTAAGCCTCGTAATGCTGATGTCTAAAGGTCCGTATTCATTTCTATTTGGATGGGTCGGACAGAGAAAAGCTGAAGACCGCTATCATGGAGTTGAAAGGGCGGACCTGTAGGGGAGAAACAAATCACCACCTTGTAAATTTTCGGGTAGTGCCCTGGGTCCACCCAACCAGGAACAACAAATCGATCACCTTTTATGCGCCTCTGCCGGTTCCTACCATGGCCTGCGCGTAGACGTACCCAATGTTTATAGTTTATAGAATAAATGTGACGATGTATTGCACTTCAATGCCACACGTCGTCTGGAAGTACTAGGACTGTCTGAAATTGGTTACCTGCTGTGGTCACTACCCTAGCATTGTAGGACAGTGACTCCTCGGGCTTCCGGTGCGGTACCCTCTCAAATGCTTTAGGCGGCGTGCTGTTATACATTCGGTCCTGGCTGTGCGAAAGACTGGTAAACACCTACCGTAGCAAAGACGGCATATTTGAGCAGCTTTAGTGCTTGATCCACCTAAGGCAGTGTAAATTATATCTGGGTGAGGTTTGTCGCAGCTGCGAATTCAATGTCTGGATTGGTTGCCCCATGCCACATGACTCGGCCCCGCTTAAGGTTTATGAGTGATTTTATCTTCCCTCGAATACGGTGGCTTGAGGTTCTACTTCTCCCCGTTCACGGTAAATTCAAGAAGCTGTTTGCGGGGATGGGATTTGAAACTGTGCAGCACAACATATCGGCCAACCGATGCGCGTTTCCCCGCATTTCGCTCAATCGTTCCTGGAGACACTGCTAAGTAGTTGCGAACGACGTATATATGAAATTCAGTTACTGAAGCCTCTGGCAACTTGTAACCTCTCAGTTGTGTTAGCAAGTCTAGTGCTGCCGTTGCCTTACTGTTGTCTGCCATAGCCATCCTACAATTATCGGAAGACCGACTTCAATGGTTTAAACTGAGGCTTTAGTGAAATATACTGGCCGCTGCCGCAGCATTCATCTATTGAACCCTGTTGACCTGTTATAAAAGTGGGTGTTTAATCGTCGTGTACTCGTTAACTATTGCTCTATCAGCAAAAAGCTAGGCCAGTGACACCGCATTGGTTCGATAGTGAGTATATTCAATATCCTAAACACCGACACGTATAGTGGAATAAATTATTTGTGTTTCTGGCTCTGCTCACAATTATGAGGCGTACAAAAGGCAGTGCAACCTACTGACAGCTCAAAGGCGCCATAACGTCAGCAATTAAAGAAAAGCTTGCAATGTTAGCGATGACGGCTCTGAAGAAAGTTTTTGCTTACATGAAGCGGCGCCTGAGGCTTGCAAGTAAAGGAGCTTTGTTAAAGGGCACTGACGGACAATTACTGACCTGCAGCCCTAAAGCTTCATACACATTGGCGAAGCACTTCGTTTCCGTATAAACAAGTAAACATGCACCTATGCTCAGCTCGACGTGTGCAGCTCCTACTGAAATCAATGGCCTTGACTGCGATGTAGAAGATCTCCGTAGTCTACTCGACAGTCTTGATGGCACAAAACTTGCCGGACCCGATGGACTTTACTCGATAAATTTAAAGCACTTAATGGCCATCATCTCGTCAGCTGTGACGGACCCGTTCAAAAATTGATGTCCAAAGGTGCATTGTTGAGGGACAGAAAATGCACGGTAGTGAATACCATTGCAACAGCCATTGATCCACGCAACGTAGACAAATACCGATTAATTTGTCTTTTCTCTGTTTAAGCAAAATACACCAGTTTGTAAAAATGAGTCTTCTCTAGCTGTTGGGTTTAAAAGATCTAACGCCGGCACAGCGTGGCTTTATTTAGGGCCGTTCATGCATCATCAACCTGCTGATGACGCGGCAGGAATAAATACTATCGTTGAATCGGATAACGTCGGTGGAGGTTATCTGTATCGGTTTCCATAAAGCTTTCGCCAAAGAGAACGATGAAGTCCTGTTCTACAACCTTAGGAGGTGTAACGTTGGCGGCGCATTGCAGCAGTGGATCAGTGACTACATTATTGCGAGTAAACAATGGATTAGTGGAAGACCACGTAACGGATTCGTACCCGTCTACTAGCGGTGTACCCAAAGGCACAGTACTGGGGCACAACCACATCAACGAATACCACTGCTTCTTCTATCGCCCTGCGCATTAGTTGCGGATGATCCGGGGATTTGGAGGATTACTAATTCTCCCGGCGACAGTATCGCCCTTCATCAGGACCCAGACCACCTATCCCGGTGGTCTAAATAATTTGAGCTACCGGTCAACATGGCTAAGTCTTCGTTTTTGAGCCTTGGGTGGGTCAATAATAGGCGCATGTAAATCCTGTCTGGCCGCCACTGCATCCCACCAGTTTCCTAAAAGATCTAGACGTACGCACACACCGTGGACTGACGTCTATTGACAACATGAACAGACTGCACACAAACGGACTACGCTTGCTTTGTGCACCTAGACGCAGCTTCTGCGCTTGGTCTGGAGAGAATGCCACAAGTCTGTTCATTTCCATCAAATGACCGGTGCTTGAATAAGGCTCACCCGACTATTGCTTGATCACAATAGTTGAGGTGCATACACTGGAACGGGTTCAACATGAAGCTAACCGGCTCATCCCCAGTTTACGGGGTAAGTAGTACGAAGACCTTTGTAGGAGACTAGAGCTTTATACCCAGTCATACCGTCTGCTTCGAGTTGAGCACAATACGAAGCACCGGATACTGCAACTGGGCCACTTCCTTATCTTCGAACGACTACTGTACGTTCGCGCACCGAGCAGAACACCCGGACACAGGTACAAACTAAGGGTGAAGTATTTAAAGCCCATCGCTCATCCTCTATACTTCGAGCGTCCAGTGGTTAAATATTGAAACCAATTGCCGGAGACGATAGTCGTCACGATATTAGTGTCGGTAATTGAGAGATCGCTTGACGCTAAGCTACCGGACTACCGGTATGGTAAGCATGTCGCAACCGGATAAGATGCAGTGCGGCATCAATTTGCTGCCACTGCGCAGTATTCAGCGAAGTGATTCCGCCCATGTGCCTGATACACCTTCGATGGAACACCGCAAACATTTTATATTTCGCTTTCCATTATCAGTATACAGTGTTCAGTATCCAACCTGCACTTTGGTGAAAACTGAACGAACATAATTCCAGTCTTGATATATTAAGGCGACAAAAATAAGTGTAACATAATAGTTATAAAAGTTAATCCAGTTTTAGTTTACTAAGAGGAGGAGGCAAAATTAACAAGGCAAAAAGCAACGTTGCGTTTTAGTTATCAATGCTTAAACTTTCTATGCATAAATAAAGCTTTTGTATGGTAAAATTATGGCGCAATAAACTGAATTCTGTATGTTTCATTTCACATAAAACCATAAATATGATAACAGTTTTAAATTTTAAAACACATTAATTTCATTAATTCCTCATTTCCATTTGCCAGGTTTTCATATTACCTAATAAAATCTTAACTTTAATACCTACTACTCGGTAAAGCCAGGCCTTCATAAAGTAATTTCTTACGGTGCCATAACGTAGTTGACATATATTTTAGCGTTTATGAGAAAACTTTGTTTTTATCTCACTTAATCGCTTAAAATTCTCCGGGACCTGTAGGCCCGTTAATGGATTACTATTTGTAAACATTATATAATTAAACATTAGCTGTTAAACACGGGTGAAGCAATTGAAATAATGCGTAAAATATGAGCATGCTTTGTTTAACGCGGATTCCACAACTTTGTCAAAATTATTGGAAGTTCTTCTAGCTTAGAAATATTGATGCGCATCATAAGATATAATGCAACCTTACCAAAATTTTCGCATAAAGCTTCATATAATCTAATGCTGAGCAGCATTAGGACGTTAAAGCAAACCATTGTTCTTTATCAACCAAACCAGTGAAGCCAAAATATATCTTTTATACTCGGATTCAAAATAATATTGAACATCATTTTAAGGAAAAATAAGACATATGCATAAGTAAATTATTCAAGTACTAGACACGGAGCACGTTTGCATAAAAGTAAGATAACCATCGCAACGCTGGAATGCATGCTGTCTGTAAAGTTTTCGAAAAGTTGAGTGTTTTGTTACATATTTAATCAGCGTTTAGTTAATGCTTACGAATACTGGCCAAATTATATATTCTTCCCCTTGGCACTGGTTTATTAATCGCGATGACAGTGGTGCCACCAGACAAACTAAACTGACTCGAAAAATGGTGCCCTTTCTATAAACAAAATTAAATGGTTGTTATTAGGACTATTAAGGTTTATAATGGACTAGGACCACGCCAGATCTAGTAAAGTTGCTCAAATGATAAACCCATTGCGAATAACGTACAAGTTCACTAGAGGTTTCAAAGAGATACGTATCCAAGACATAGATTGGTTGTAATATACAAGAAGGCTAGATGGTGAGTGCGCGCTGGAGGCCGGAGGAAGGCAGATAATAAGGTGGGTGGTTGCTTGGCCTATACAAGAAAGGAGGTGGCCGCCGTGAAAACAAATATTAGAGACAAATAAAACATCAAACGACAGCCTGCTAGTTCAATGTTGACGACCAGTTACATGTTAGTTGCAATAGTGTTTCTTCCAGAAGTCTTTCAGCAAGAGTACAGAGTAATCGCATATGTAGCATGCGTCTGGTAGAGGGTTCCGAGGGATTTTTGTTCCGGAGCGTTCGTGGGTGGTAGTAGACCGAGGGGTTGAAATGCAAAGTGACACTTCCTAGGCGGCCTAACAATCGCCTAGTAATTATTGGACTTGATGGTTTGTGTGCTTTTGTCTAATATCTTGACTAATTGGGCGGTACTGTCCCAGCTGCGATAGAGAACTGACCGCGAGGCCACTATATGGAAAGCGCAAAAGCGTAAAACCTTATGCCAAACCAACAACACCGAAGACGAAATAGGAAAGCAAAAGTAAAGAAATTGACGCTTAAGCTTTGGGCTACGCTCGACGGTAAATTACCTGTTAGATTGCGACGAAGACACTGGTGCATTACACATTTAACGGAATTGAACTAATATTTAGAATGGGGGTTACTTGAAACAAGCAACATAATTATGCTTATGGATATTTTTGACTTACGCCCTTGGTTAAACATCGTTTCGGGTTGCTGCAATGACGACCTATTTTGTTTTTTAGTCACGATGGACAATGAGGAACTGTTTGGTTCTTTGATATTTTCTGTTGAATGAGCTGAATACAGGAATATTCGACACAAGCTTCCCTGGATGGATTTTAGTTAGTTTAATATTATTCTGTTAAGTAAAATCAACATATAATAAAGCAAGTATATGACACATCCGCGAAACACTTTGGTTTAGGATTATTCCAGTTGATGCCCACAGGTCAAAACTATTGTGGTAATCAATTTTGCCTGCTACATATTTTTTCGATGCGGACGTTTATTTCAAACCATTATAGGGTTCTCTGCGGTGGGTAAATTAGGAGCTATCTGAATTGCATCGAAATGCTTACTGCGCTGCTTTCAATCTAACATAAATTGTTGACTCTGAGGAAGAGGACACTTTTTAACTGTAACAGACCTGAAACCCTGATCTTGACTGTCGGCTTTAGTTGTTTCTAAATTTTAAAGAAAAAAGCTACGTTACCAAAAGTTGTTAGTTGCATGTAAACTAATGATTAGGTTTTTATGCAACTATGAGATAATGTAGAAAATTGGGACTAAGCAAAGTACATAAGGTAAAGTACTGCGGTAAAGCAGCAGAATCAAAAATTACGGAAAACTCGGTTTAGTCGCCTGATACCGTAAGAATGCACACGTTTTTTTTGGTGGTATTGAGTTGCGCATGCCAAACAGCTTTATACAGATAGCGGCAACCTACGCTTTTGAGCCCCTTTGCTGCGTTTGTTAGGACTGAACATGATATTATTGTGTGCAACCCGTACAGACGGTACTCAGTAACGACAAAACATCGTGTGGAAAGCGGTGATTGTGAAGTCTTAAACGGTAGATATGGTAAAGAGCCTTTGGGAGAAACGGAAGGAAGCCAGAAACAAATCAACGATGTCTAAATTCATTTGCTACTCACAGTTCTACCCTTATCACCTGTGACAGGTTTGGGTGTGACTTGTCTGGCTGAATTATCTTAGATGTTGAGACTGCAACCGTGATGAATGTGAGAGACCTGTTAGCCAGTGGTGCTTATATATCACGAATCTAATATGACTGTTATAAAGTTGAAATAGAGCAGATCGAGGCGTTGTGGACGCTTCATCTGTGCCAGTCTAAAATTGAGGATCATCGGAATCGCTGACATTAACATGACGTCCTATATTATCTACGCGCATAATGTTTTGATTTATTAACTTATGAAGAAAGCATAGGTTTAAGCGATTGCGTCGCAACCATGCAGTCTGGCGTTCCAGATGACCACACCACTGTAGGAGAATAAGCGCTAGCTTTTGTAGAATTTTAATTTTTATAAATCGCCGCTGAGCCAAATCGAGCAGTAAGCAATCTGCCTTTTGCAACTTGCTACAGATGAAAATGCAATATTACAATCGTGGGTAAAAACGACTCCGAAAATGTTCTAGTCGTGCCGCGGCTGCGATTATGTGGTCGTCTATATAAATAAATGAACAAATAAATAAATATTCTCGACTACGTGAGGCAGGCCAAGGAAGGCATGACCATTGTAATAGTACAAAAATTGAATAAAGAATGTACACTAGTATAATAGCATTTTCATACTTGTGGATCCATAAATTTAGATGTGTTTGGTGTGTTGATTGTCTTTGCAAATGTGTTGCTGTTCTTTTGAATAAGTTCGATCGAGTCGTCATTATCTAAAGGAATATTTGCCATCTGTGGATTTTATAAGGTTGTTCGGGTAAGCAAGGGCAGTGACTATAGTTAGTGGCGAGTCACATCCGCCACATCACAGTGTTGTTAAGCATACATCTGTGGCGTTTTGTAGGGAGAATGCTTGCCAGACAAAACCCACCAAGTCCTTGAACACTGCCGCCGAACTATTTGCTGGAACGGGTTAAAACCGAACCACCCAG
>CALYDF020002292.1:0-25026 GCA_944474145.2 Dicrocoelium dendriticum | reverse complement strand
ATTGGTTGTTTTAATTAAAGATTTGAGTACATAACTGCTAATTTGGTCATTGGTGCCAATTTAGCGCAGTGCATCGACAAAAGCTAGCTATCACTCTTAGGTTTATTCTAATTAACTTGCAGCCTATCAAAATGGTCGAACGGATAAGACAGTAACCAACTGTATATTTGCTCCATCAACTTACGCACAACCAACTTCGGACAGACCGTGTAGGCGGTCTGACGGTATCTTTTGCATACTTGAGAGCGAAGTTACTGTAACACACATGTTGCTCGCGCGTCGTGTCTAATGCTTGAATTCAATGTTTACCAAACCAGGCAAGGTCGCCCAGGATCTTCCTTTTCATAGACATATGGAATCACTTGCAACAGAGAGGAAATAGAACGTGGTTTATACAGTACTACTTCATTGACGAAGTGAATCCCATTCGATTTCGCTTAGCGCAAATCCGAAAGAGCTAGAACGTGCGTTTTAAACACTGCCCACTAGACGTATGCTCAAAATATTGCATAATACAAGCACGCTAAACATATCTTTTGATGCTTTCAAGAAGCATGCAGTCGTTTTACGAGCGCATTGATGGCACTTTGATCAACGGAACATGTTGTATGGAAAGAATTGTGACGCATTCAGTTTCCCGTCAGACAGTCTTAGTTACATCCCGGAAAGCGCGATTTTTTCCACTAAGTAATAGCTGACTGCTTTGAAATCTCATAAGTGATTAAGTGATATGCTACAAAGCGCCTTATCCTTCTTTACCATCTACGTTACACTTCGAAAGTCTACATTGCAAAATGCCCAACATTGGACCGGGATGTAGGTCAGTCTACGAGTACCATCTTTGGGTGCTTAAAGGGAGCTATTTAAATGCTTTTTCAAGCGATTCGTCGCTTTAAGTTCCAAAGCACACAACTTTCACTAATCTGAATTATTGTTGATTTCAAATCACAACCTATTGACACCCGACTGCAAAAATCATTCCGATTGATCATGTTATGTTATTGAACGCAAAAGCAGAGCATTTGGAGGTCAGCGACTTTGACAATTATACGGTGGGTGACGGCAGCTGTTGCCTTTTCTATCGCTGTTCGAAATGGTGGAGGAGTGGGTTACAACAATACCTGGTGATATTCCATGTCTGGCTGCATTAAATGCAATTGGTTTCTAATGGATCACTCGTTCGTAATTGCTGCCTGAGTCACTGTCTACACAAGAGTCCAGGTCGCGAGTGCGCAGTTCTGGCCACAGTTTCAAGTGAAATTACCAACTCCTCCGTTAAATTAGTTATCTGAAGGATGTTTTTGAGTAATCCTTCAGCTTCAGCCATGTGTTCAGCATAAAAGTTTGGTTTCTTGGATTTCACTTTATATAATTCGTACTAAGGAAGTATGACTTGAAGAAGCATCAAGCGTGGCTGTTTTCGCATGCCTACTAACTCTATTCTTTGGCAATTATCCTGCGGATGATGTGTGTGGATTTAATTTTGGAGGTTCACAATAAGTCACGGATGGTATATATGTCGTCACTGGAATCATGGCGTAAGTACAACCACAACAACAGCTAAATCATGATTTAGACGCAGTCAACACGAATATCTGAGCTTGAATTACTTATTAACTTTTATTTGACCACGGATGCAGCAACATGTCTTACAATCCAAATCAGTGCCGTGCACAAATACTGAAATGAAAGTTGGCCTGACTAAACCTTCTTGCCCTGTAGCAGGACTGATCGAATGAATACATTGAGATCTTTGTGTGCGACGTCCTCAGTGAATGAACGGAAGTGCTGTGCCAAACCCGAATCCGCAAAATATTTTGTTAATCGGTGTGGTTGAAGCCGGCCTCAAATACGCGGTAGCATTTGAGATAAATCTGCAGTACTGAAACGTATATATTCCCATTATAACCCCCATTTTACGTAGACCTTTTAATTCCTGGTGTGTTTTGCAGACATTTCGAGCGGCTTAGCAATACGAAGTACCGATGCCATGTCGGTATTTAAGTTAGTGAAATAGAACCACTACTTGCCTGGTCAGCAGATCTAGCCTAGTCACTCACTTAATCATCCATTCGAAGTTGGACAAAGAATTTCCTTGGATTTGTTTTCAAGGGGCAACAAAAATGGGAGCACCATGAAGGCCATAGTAACAAAGACACTTGAAACTAGCAATACCATATTCCACTTTAGAATAATCAAATGCTAATGCATAAGCAATTACCACGGTTTCCTTCGCCTAGCCCGTTAAGGTATGCAAACCAGTGAGTTGAAGACATACACTGGAGCGGTTTAAAATGTGTCCCACACAACCATGAGGCTTTCCAAAACCGAAGTGCGTGTGACACCCCTACAGAGATTATTAGCCAAGATGACCAGGCTTGGTGTTTATGCAATAGGAAATATGTGTGGGACGCTAACTGATCAGGCTGAATGCAATCTGTACAACATACTGGACCAGGTGTACATAACAATTTCTTAGTTAGGTATGTGATCAAAAACCTTTGAATCAGCGGATACCATAACACAAATCTAGCAGGCATGCGAAGCTACACAAACAATATAATGGCATAATTGTGCACACACGTTTCTAGCCGAACCTAAGGTGGTATTATAAGGCGGATCGTATGTAAGTGTGCAACCTAATCATCGATAAATGTTGGTTAAACAGGAATAAAACAGGGCATGAGTGGTCATGAGAAAGCGGAGTGTCATGAAGATCAAAATGTTCCAAGCGCAGGACAGAATAAATCTTATCCCCCTTCAAAATCTCAAAGCTAACATTGAAATTCATTCTGCATCTCGTCTTTTTGTATTCAGTTTTTGATGTGAATAACCATTACTCAATAGCATGCTGAGTATATTCCAATACGTTAATGTTTTAAACACAAGTTTTCCTGTGATTGCTGCACATTATTTGGTACGGCGAAAAATTGTCCCCTACAGGCAGACATCTCAAACTTTTACCTATGTACTCTGTGCTTGAGTAGTACTCACTTGGCTAGAAATGATAGCAGCGTATATATTTAATAAACTAATGCAGGCGAACGTATACTTTAGTATCATGTTTGTGCTGCATGCTTTGAGAATTTAGCGGCATTCCGATTGTCCACAGGAGGACCAACACAAAGAGATTGATTGTGGGTTTTGTCTGAAACAAATACCTTGCTTTTCTACATTAAGTGCAAGGGTCGAGCGATGCTGTGATTGATCTTTCTTCTTGTATAGCTTTGGGTTATTAATGAGGGAAAAACCAGTTTATTGAATACTATTAAGCACGTTTGGAGTTCGGTCGCGCAAATGTAAAGTGGACTTCTTTCACAGTTTATATCTATCAATATTAATTCATCATTTCAAGAAAAGATTTTTAACGCTGTCAGTTTTAAGTTTATTTAGAAGACTGGCAACATACACTGTGTGACGCTGCCGCGAGTCTCCCAGCCTCTGATGTCACCTTGCATGCGTCCAGCCATTAAGTAAGGCGACCGCTTGTGTATACGTATAACTGGACAGCGTAAGATGGTTTGGTGTGATATTAGATTAGCAGGGGTGGGCACACCAAAGACATCTATTAAAACGGGAATGTAAACGGACAATTCAATTTCTGTTGTGGTCATCTGTCTAGTGAAATATACTTCAACGAACCACGGGCAGTGCTGATTTTCAGCACAGCAAATATGCCCTTTGTAATCAGACGAAACTAGACCGGAAATCAGTTCAGGGTTAAGAAGCCTTTTCGGTAAGCTCTCTTCAGTCCCAACCGATTACATAATACTGCTTTTATGGGGTAAGCGTCAAATCGAGCTGGGATTGATTTCTAAGGTGTTTTCAAGGGCAAGATCGATGACTAGAGGCGGCTACGGATGGTAAGAAAGGTGCACCAAAGGGAATTAATACAAGCTTCAGCGACCTAAAGTAAATAGCTAAGATCACAAAGGGTAGTTAAGTAACCATGTCAGTCGGCCACGTTTGTAGTATCGGCCGTATGAATCGTTTAGGTACACATGATTCCGGCTTCACATGATGGACGCGAATAGCCTCGACAACAGACAATATTTGCTTTCGGAAGTCTTGCGATAAGCGTTCAAGTACTGAGTAGATGACTTTAAAGTCATTCACAGATACAGTATGGCCACTTTCGTGGAGGTGCGATATGACGGAGCTGTCTGAGAACCTCACTTCGCCTTTGTAAAACCAGCCGGGATGTGCTCGCGAATCCGCTGGGATAGACGTCTTTTTGAGCGACCCAAATATCGAGCGCCCCAGGAGCACGAGTACTGATAAACGAGCATTGAACGGGTGAACGATGGCATACTATCTTTCAAGGCCTTTGCAAGCAATGGCTTGTTGTGGTAAACAATTCTTAAGCGGGCTGCGAAATAAGTTTTCTCAATAGCATCTTTCACACGTCGCCCTTAAATGGCAAATGTTTAAATAGCTCTTTATTGGGAGGAAAGCTCCTAGTTGGCTTTCGCTTTCGTTCTTTCCTATGCTTTATGTTAAACTTATCGGGGCAAGCATTTCGCAAAACTGGTGGAACAATAAACCTAGTTGTATCGAGCGATCACAACGTACAACTAGACAGTATGGCTTATGTTTGCTCCGACTGCTATGTGGCGCAACCGCACGAAATGATCCCACAGACGAAAAGAGCTGCGTGGACGAAGAAAATTTTGAAAGCGGCACCAGTCATATTATCCCCATTGCGACATACAAACTGGACTAGGGACTACAATCAATGGTAGTTTACAGCGGTGGTGCTTGATGCGACTCCCATCTATGGCAAAAATGATGGAATGGATTTATCTGAACATTTGCATCATGGGAGAGTACTTATTTTACCAGTTTTCCGCATGGATACGAAACATTAGTCAGTAACAGAAAATTGTGTACTGATAGTCACGCTCAGTGTGGATAATTAATAGTTCACTCTGTTTATGATTAAGAATAAACCAGGTGGTTAAACGTCTGGTCGAAAGACGTACTCAAGTGTCCAGTGTCGCTGTATATTACAGTCCGTATTCGCATGCCTCTCTACTCACCAATGACATAATAAACCATGTGTGCACATGATGCGGAGAAATCGAAATTTTGCACTTGGAATTGCGCCTCGGAAGACCAATAGTACAGAGTGATTATTCCATCACTTGAGTGAAGTGCACCTCCAGACAAGCTGACCCAATGTTTCTCTCGTTGGAAACACACGGATAAAGAGGTACTTCCCTTCAAATCATGCTTAATACATTTCACATCCACACCGGAAGGACACGATGCTCTATGATTCGCTTTGTCTATTGCTGCGTGGCAGTGAAACAATGACAAAAGTTTCTCTTCCCAAACAACATCTACACGAGGAGATTGGTCCAACTCAAATGGCCTAGAAATTTGCGGATGGTGCATGCATTTTGCAGCATCGGCTTAATTAGACGTGCCCGAGGCACTTCCTAAGGGAGTCGCCGAAAGCAACAAGGCGGATGTAGCCTCTGTCTGGGATTATCAGGGGTTTGTAGCAAAGCATACGTTTACCTATTTAGACAACCTGCAACGGGAGAAGGAGCTCCGGCGGGTTGTCGTGGTATGGGATTATGAACCATGTCACACACATAGGAAAGAACTGTCGTGAGTAGATGTATACGAAGGAGAAACCATACTGATCTTGAGCCCATACTCTCCGTCTCTCAATCCGATCGAGAATGTTTGGCAAGTAGTGAAGGCCAGAGTAAAGAATGAGATGAGAGTGCACTACGAGCAACTTTTGGTCGGGATCCCCAGAAACTCATGATGTAGATGAAATGGAGGCTGCCGTTCCTTGAACGCATTGCCGGAGCAGCCACCAAAGGATATAATGCTGTTCGACACATGCGTGCACATTTTCCTAATTGTCTAGAAAAATATATGTTTTGGTCACCTTGCTGGCCGATTTTTTACGTATCCGGTTGGATAGCAGGTCACTGGCAGCGCGTACGGACTTGTGAGTATTCACAGTATTTGCTGAATATGTATGCACTTATAAGCTTGTGTGTATGTATGGGTTATGAAGAGATAACTGATGTCTAGCGCGAGTGTGACATAGGACCGGCTTCCGGTGAGCCATGCCCGAGTGATATGTTCAACTTATGGTCCATTTCGTGCTGGTATTTAAAATTAGGAGTTGTGCACGAATGCACAGTAAGCATAACGAATGGTTGCGCTCTGGTGACAGAATTAAAAGCCGTTGTACTTTTATACCTACTCGCCTTTATGCTTTCTCCGTCTTATCAGACTTTCATCAATCCATTCTCCATACCCAGCAATGTACAACAAATTGCACACGTGCATCTGTCTTGGTTGATCTAACAGATATTAGGCCTTGAGATTGCATGGGGTACATCCTTGAGAAATTAAATTCACACATATTCTGTTCACATTTCTCCGAGTCAATATTAACTTAGACCCCCGCAAGTAAATCGGTAGAACAGCTGATACAACGACTGCCCTTGGGTTCATCATGTGACGGTGTATCTGTATCTTGCGGATTCTTTCACTTCGAGAGTAAGACTCAGGTACAAACTCTTTTGGTCGACACATGTTCACACTCATATACAAGTTGTCTCTGACTAGTTCATTTCAGTGCGGAGAATTACTCCAGTGTGCTCTTCAAACGGCTTCAAGTAAATTTCAATATTTGTACACACATCCAAATACTTGAAGGCTTGGGGTTTTCCGTTTGCACCGTCTTAGGTAACAGCGGCGACCCACTTAAGAACCTGTGGAAGGATTGATCTTAGTTCTACTTTCCACTACGAGTAGACACACACAAAGTGTTTTCCTAAAATGTAAATAACTTTAGGTTATTTTATACGGATTTGCTGTTTGTCATCATACAAGTAGTACACGCCTTCGTCATAAGAAGTCTTGATTTCACCAATTTAGTCCATCGAATATTTTGTTCACCCGCGAATCCACTTACCACACTTAGGGAATAATGCCACTGGCCTGCTTTAGACTCCGTACACTTAACTTCACTCCGGTACTCAGCGCTTTGGCTTAAAGTTTTCCGTTGCTTTCAAGTAATCAATACGTTGGAATTTGTTCCTATTTTTGCTGGTGTGCTCTGAACCCAGGAAGCAATCTCCCCAGAGTCTAGCTAAGTAGCACCCAATCTGCCGGTCCAACACGCTGAGTACTCGAGTAAACTTGCTGTCGTTGCTACAGCTTCATGTAATTCCCAGTGGCGCACTTTCGAACTTCAGTTTGCTGGTTGCTAACAACTACTTTCAGTCCAGTCCAGTTCCTATGGGAGGTAAAGAGTTCTCTTCTAGTTTTCGCGACAATCGTCTGGTTTCAAGCGCGTGCAATGTTGATAGCTATTTGTGTACCTAATTTCCGAAGATTCGTCGTTATACTTAAAGACCCATGCTATCTCAAACCGAATCTGTGTTAATGCATGAACTGAAACCCTGCTTGGCGCTCAAAGAAGAATTGATGCAAGCTACGAAATTAGCCATAGCACACAAGGCTTTCTATTTTCAGTAGGAACGAGGTTGAACCCCTACAACGCCACGATCGGAAAACACAACAATTCCTTTACTTCAAGCATTCTACTAATTAATTTTCTTCGATCCCTTCATAGAAAAGCTGTCGTGCACCGCGGTCATATGCAGTCAATCCATCCAAATAACTGTGAGGATGTTCCAGCTCGAAATCAAAAGCGGCATATCTTGGCTTCAAGTTTCCTATGTTGAGCATACCTTCACTTTTTGGACTTAAATCACAAAATGCATTGCGGTAAACTAGTTTCCGTTTTTGTCACACATTCAGTGACCACGATTGCCATATGCCTATTTGGAGATGTCTGAGGCCATATTGGTGATGACACTAACTAATGGGTACAGGTAGCGGCGATCAATGGAATCCATTTTGACTTGTCGCTTTAGCTGCCGATTGCCGCATCAGTTGTTTCCCATCATTTAATTAAACCACGTGTTTCGTAGTTAGCTGTTTCCAAGCGTTACTCTCTGTGGATATCGACTATGTATTATGTGGTTCGGCATTGGAAGGAAATGCGGTCAAATTAAATAAACCGCTAGCAATAAAACGGAATATATTTTGCTGGAGTTGTCTGCTCAGGTTTAAGTTTGTACTCTTGGCCGAAGTGTTTCTTTGCAGAAGTTTCATCTCCAAATGAGATGACTTCATCAGTGCATACTAATCAAAAATAAAACGATGACAGAGTGATTTTTGAACGTCGCGACTTTGATTCATGTCCCGTGACTTTTGATAGTTTGTATTTTGATCACCGCCTCTTTTTCACTCATGTAGTGTTTGACATGCCTTAAGTTCTTTTTCTGTGGTTGATGTTAGATCCGGTCTAACTCAATGCACAGGCCTATCTAGTTCTGCGTTAAGAACCATGATTCGAGCAATCATCCTTCTCTTCTAGTCTCTCCCTGCGCTAGGATTTCCGTCTTCTTTCAATCTTTCAACGAGTGTCGAGACCAATGATAATGAGTAATGGTTTCGACAGGGTCACTTGTGTTCCTAAAATCTTTAGGATATCTCCCCTATTTGGCCCCTTGGTGTTTATCACAATTTACACTGTATCCTGTAGATAAGGATCAGATGTATATGTACTGCAATCTTTCACTTCAGTCTAGATATGGTGGCTTTCGGAGTAGCGCCTGATATGTGAGCTAACTACAGGTGGTAAGGCTTGTGGAGTCGAACGGCCATATCCGATACGTTCTCGATGTAAAGAAAAGTGATCCGTTTCGTTGTTGTTTGTTCAGACATCACACAATCATCAGCCAATTTTTGCTTAGTACACACTGACGATGTCACCTCCTTTGGTGGTGAAATATATGTGACGAAATAGTTCGCCTCAGAGAACAAACGTAAATGTAATAACCCGCTAGTTAACCAATGATATTTATATGTCTCTAAAGTAGAAACTCGTGCTAGGAACACATATTGTTATTATGCCACGTGTCGCTTTGTATACTCTTCGCGTCTTCATTCTTTTTATTGGAACGAGCGAACCCAGCATTACATCAATCTTCCTTCAGTAGCAGATGAACCACGCTATGGCACTTCCTTGCCTATGTCCGATAAGAGGATAATTATTACGTTAGTTATGCAGTCCTAGGTTTGCTAGCGTTTGAATGGCAGCAAAATTATCTAGTTGGAAGTTCTGCGTTGCACATAATATTGAACAGATGTTCATTCATGGTAAACATCGTTTAATGGATTTGCCGGTTCTTTCCTATATGATCAATACCAATGATTAACGCAACCTAAGGCACCAAGTAGGTCTCATCTACTAACAGATTTGCAACAAATTCAGACAGAACCAACAGCGTGGAATTAAAACTGGTTGGTTTTCATCGTGTACTATACCTGTGCCTATTGCTCCCTTGGCAATTATCCCTAAGGTCAAATGCAAAAGAACACAAGGAAGTATTTTTTCGCCCTACACCTTCCTCGTGTACCTATCAACTAATCCCCTCATCACTTTGCTAGCTCGGTGTTACCATGCACCGGGCAAGGTCTAATATTAATCGACAAGCGAAGGGCGGGGTTTCACGGACTATTAAAAATTGCAGGAAAAAAATATGAGTACAAAAGACCACCAGCCTGATTTACACCAAATGCCGAACTTATACTAGAATTCGCTGATAATATCAACTCTCTATAATTCCAACTCACAATGAGGAAACATTATGGTGTCTCTCCTTGAGCCATAAAAATTCCATTCTCATCCTAAAAATACCCAAATAACCCAGGAGAATATTCTGGGAAACGTAGGACAGTAAATCGAATAGGCGAATTTGTTAGATTGAGCAAGGCAAACTTTGTATTATTCCAAACATAATTAGCTTGGGTAAGATAAAATCGGTAATACTTAGAGCCTGGAACATGAATGATGTCTATTACAATTTCCGGTGAGTAAAACTAATACACCAAACAATGTCTGCCTGATCATGTTCAGATTCTTAAGTGATAAATCTGCGAACCGTCTGCTGAATAATCAACTCATCATAGCATAATATACAGAGTTCAACGCTCTACCTATTAAACCTGATAGGAAACCTCTAAAACGACCACCCGAATTTTGCCATCAGTGTCGGAAGAAGAGGCCAGATATATCACAAATTCTGTGAAAGGTCCGAAAAGAAACCATGCTTATTGAAGGAAGTAGGCACGTTGAACTTTATCTTCACTATTCTTATAATGAGACAGAGGCAGCTTCACGGTTCCTGAAAACAATGAAACGTCACTAATGCAACAGTTAGATAATGAACATATCTCTAGTATTAAGATCTCTGGGCCAATTGTTTTGTAATGAACAAACATATCAGCCTATGTAGGACCCAAGCATTAGGAAAAAGTGATTATAGAGAGCCAAATATAAAGGGCAAAAACGGAATCCAAATCTAAATAAGCTCCAGGGGCAGAAAATGCATTGATGTAGATCACCTCTCAACTTCAAACCATAGCCTGAACCCTATGGGAGATGGATTCAACAGTAGCCTTTAAAATATGAAAAGTACAGGGGCAATTTATGAGTCCTATAAATTAACCTCCTACAACCACAAGACGTGTTGATAAGCTGAACCCGAGGAAAAAAGCAATTATCTAATGGCTGCTTTCCTCCATCATCCCGTACCACGCTGTAGTCATTGGTAAGGCTATCGTAATAAGGGAAATTGATCAAATGTGTAACGCAATTCGCTACCCTATCGCATATCTATACACTGCTCACACTATTTCAATCCACAATACAAGTTTATTGGATTTAAGAATAGAACCGTGGTCATTTCCATTCCTACGTACTATCCGGAAGCCAACAATATGTTTCCGTTATTCCTGCAATTTCTTCAGCTAACCCGATTAGATCAGGGCAAAGTCTACGGCAACGTAGACTTGATACGAAAACTCAATCCTTGCGCCCATTTATACCAGCAATCGCAGGTGGCACGTAACCTCTGTCCGCAAGATTACTAGTGATAGACTCTTCCACAATGATCTCCCAATCTCTACCGCGCTAAAAATGCGCGAATACTATGACCAAACCAAACAGTGACGCAATGATTGCAGTTCCGAACATTTATAGTATGTTTTCAGTACTTTTGCTTGCTGCCAGAACTGTTAACAATAAAGTTATTCCATAAGCATGTTTACAGAATTCAACGAGATGCAAGCGTTCTTCGTTATCAAAAGGTGGTACTCAACCGATACATTCGATTCTACTTTCCTGATCCCAAGTTTCAATTTTTCGTAATGATCGCTGTAAATTTTGTGGCGAAAGATGCATCATTCAGTTACAGCTGAGGTGCTTAAACGTCCACAACAACTCACTATCCCCGAATCCCTATGGTTATCCGTCTCAAGAAACTGAGATTTTATTTCACTTGTATGGATTTACAACGCGCCGAATATATTTATCAAGTGTGTTACTCATATCACTTAAGTATTCGAAGATACATCTGAGATTCCATAAAGACAAAAGTTTTTTGATGGGTATTTCAACAAAATGAAGACAGAGTGGAGGTCCCAGCAATCATGGTCAACGCATTCAGCCTCTCTTTCTGCTGTCAGAATTGTTAGCTTGGACCCAGTGAATTACTAGGACAACTAGATCGACTGATACATTTAACTTGAATTTAATATTGGGAACGGCCAATGTACAGACTGGCTTTTATGAGAACCTCACTGGTAGCGATCAAAAATGATGCACTTCAACTTCTCCGTTAAGACGGCAACCACGGTCTCTCATCCCTACTAACCTATATGCAATATTGCTCAGGAAAATGTAAGAAAATTATCATATCCACTGGTTAGGATGCATTCTTCCTCTCCAGCAATGGCTGCAGATCAGAGGAGCACTTCTAGCATCATGTTTAGCAAATCACAACCGTCTTCACCCCAAAAGAAAAGTGGATCAGTCATATTTAGAAAACTGCATCTGTAGCTTAAATCATTCCGAAATCCAGAAGACGAAACGTGCGAAATGAAGAGAGGTGATTTTACCATGATCCTTTAATTACACCTATTCACTTCTCATGTCAAGCACCGCCAGTTGATGCAGAGAACATGTAAGGAGCCTTCGTCTCTACAAACGTAATCTAAGGCAAAAGTGCTAGTCAAAATTCTCCGTTTTATAATTAACCGCTGCTCCTCATTGTTCACTGAACTAGTCCACCAGGAACGCCATTTATACTATGACTCAGTCGCTTTCTCCAAAGCATGTAACTCTTTCTATTCCACATTCATAAACTTGTAGACTGACTGTGTAAATATACCCATTAACGGAAGAACGACTAAGGCTCGATCTAGCATTCATATCTCTCTTCACATCATCCACCAAACATTTCATTCTATTCAACCGATCTTCATTCTGAAAGCTGATGACTTTCCCTAACCTGCCATGAAATTGGAAGTTCCTGATATGCCATTGCTCCTTTTGAATATATGTACAATTTCACTAAACTCTGGCAGATTTCCAGATCACTTGAATAATTTGCATAGTATCCCACGACACCATAGCGGCGCAAAACTGGATTGATAAATACAGTTCAATCTGTCATATAAATATAATCGTCAGTTTATTCGAAAATTTGGTATAACGGGTGAGAGTAATTTCATTAGCATAGTGAGGCCGACAGACAATTCCCAACATGGTTTCCCTGACATGTAATGGTGCACCACTTGCTAGCTGCATTATTTTAACTACTTATCAGACGTTATTGAAAAGAAGTATGCAGTCCTACTTCTATTCCTGGACATGCATAAATTATGCGATCGGGTGCGTCACATACAGTGACTGAAAAACTATAGCTTCCTTCGGATTCCAGGACCCACTTCTCGATTGACCATCCTAATACCTGAACCGTCGGTCACAAAATGTCATTTAAGCCAACTCGTTTTTCCGCTTTGCTAAATACCAGTGGAGGTATACAAGGAAGTATGCTCAGCCTTTTACTTCCAAATTTTAGCTTAAACATTACATGGCCTTTTTATTTGCCGAGGATAAAATGATTGTTTGAAATTCCGACGTGTTGACCCTCATAATATACCACTACTCATTCGAGGTGGTATACTTGTTTACGAGTAATGGTGCGACAATTTGATTATGAAGTAATTGGCACAAATGTCAAGCAATATGTGTCGCGGTTGTATGATACCCGGAGCATCAATCACACATAGCAGCGAATTCATCTGGGTACAACCGTCGACACGCGCACTCAGAATGAGATATTTCTATAATTAGAACATTTCCGAATAGAGTGAGTACCAGCTAGATCGAGCTATAAATTCGGCGGCAAAATATCGTTGAAGATGCATTCAAACTCAGACAGAGTTACACCTTTTAAAATCGTTAATCGTTCCATCTTGGAGTGTCGCTGCATTATTGGTGGCAACATGAGGAAATGTGACAGAACAGCGACATAATGCTTTCCACGGTTATTACAAAACACGTAGTAAGCAAAGATGCTCCCAAATACCATCGGGAACGGTGCCAACAACTTCATGTCGATAGCTTGGGCTGGGTATGCTATAGGAAAGTTTAGTACTACTGTTCAATCTGATTCATGGCAATGCTTATTGCAACCTAGTAACGTTAACACTGCAGCACAGTTTCAGGTGGGACCTTCGTAACGAAAATTTATCCTGGTTATAATATGACGTAGGACACATTAGTGATTCAACTTATTTCTAACCAGATATGTTGCTCCACAGAATCTGCTCCTTTTTCATAATCAAGTTATATGCGAGAGTGCAATCATTTCGCACGAAGCTGTAAAGCTATCTCGACCTGGACACCGTTTTGTCATTTGCTTGTGTGGAATAGCAATAAAGATCTGTTAAATGAACTCTCATGTAAAGTCGATTGGGTTAAATGCCGAAAATTACGCAATCTACTTAGCACTAAGTATTTGCAAAATACTCAAATAACAAAGTGCTTCGGACCTTCGCGTATAACACATCGATATTGATATATACCTTCCCAAAACCCAAACAAATATAAGAACCGGACCTCATGTTGCACACGCAACAGCATATTGATAACATTTCATATATGATTTGTGCCATGTATGGACGCAGCTTTTCAGTTTATGAAAAATAAACCTAGTATTGTTATCAGTATTAACTTCACTTCACAAGTAGCAATGCACTGAAGTAGCACTGCACCTTAAATTTCTACCTTTACCATGAATTGAAGTAGGCAATATTTCATGCTTCTGTTAACTTTTTCAGTCTAGACACATAAGTGCTACCTATCTAAAGCTGCACCACTTTCGACAGCTTATTCTGCCTGCACGATACTTAGTCTTGCTCCTTCGGTATCATGGTCGATGAGTAACAACGATTTGCTCCGTTACGATCGACTACATTTTTCCGTGACGTGAGACTATCTAAGGAACGCAGCCTCTAGTAACGCACTAATTTTTAGAGCTCAGTAGAGTTCATGTTCGTGGTAGGCAGCATCATTTCTTGAATTGGACATTACAGGCCGGCTAGTATACCGCAAAACTTTCGCGGTTCGTTCACGCGATTCGGCGTAGTCTGAAGAAAAGGGGATGGTACTAGATTTTAGGTAACAGCATTTTTGACACCATCTTAACTTACAATTTGAGATTATGGGATGGATTACTCGTTGTGAACAGCTCAGCAACGCCATGTGAATGAGGCCAAAGATAAGAGGTCCGTTTAGATTAATGAGTAATAATATGGTGAATCCCTCTACCCCTCCTTATTAATCGGTAGTCGCCTCGGTAGTGCGTGTGAAACTTCGATGGATTGCTACTTGCAGTTAAAGATCAGTCATGACGCTCCACTGCCATTAGCCATTGCTCAGGGGCATTAGTTGCCGACTCGCAAGAATGGGTTCAACACTGATGGAATTCGGCGGTTGCGCGCAAATGAAAACACCGATAGGAGGGTACGGGCGTGCAAATCTTTCCTGGAAATTTTGTGCCTGTGTAGCTGCGGAAAACCTTTACCCAAAAACAATAAATCCCCCTACTAATCTAACATATTAGTCTGCCTTGTTTGCCGTCCAAACGCACGCAGTCATTTACACTGTTGTTGCATTTTCTCGTTGATATGAATGTGAGTGTGTTTACAAACACTTCCAAATGCATCTCATCAAATTTATAATGCTTTTCATATTGTCCGGTCTTACTTTCTACTTACATCTGCTTATCATATGTTAAAGCGATACAAAAGTATAGACTGTTACTGAAGTTTTATAATGGTACACTATCCTTCTTCTATAATTTCCCGATACCATACATCATTCTGCGCTGTGCTTTGGGCTCTAAAACATAAAGCACTCCCGCAGCTACTAGATCATCTGTCAGTTGAAGTAGCAATCAGTTAACATAAGGGTTAAGTTTGTAAGAAAGGAATTGTGTGTGTACATATAGAACCGCTTTTGACTATGAAGTTGCACATTTGACATCTTGATAAATCAGTATTGTTTTTACCTGATTCACATCTCGTTGGCCTCAAAGTGCATGACCCGGTTAGATTGTCTGGAGCTTCAAGGTGGTTGCACCATTTTCTTAGAGCTTTTATCACCGTACGCTTCTGCAGATACATTGGAACAACATTAGTCGTGTCTGGCCCCGACCGTACGTCCTGGTGAAGAAGCACTTCTTTACTGAGTAACTAAGGTGCTGAGGTCAACACAGTTTTGTGCTTGGTAAAAAACAGCTTTTTTATCAAATTGAATTTTTATTTATTACTTTGCTATCAGAAAAATCAAGAAAAGGGATGTAAAAAACACAGATAACCAACTCTTTCGCCTGGTTCTTCGCCAGATACAATATTTCTACTGAATGCATTATTGCCTGTACATAGTTATACTCGGAGTAGCCCGTCACTCCGCTGTGCCACATCTGTAAATGTCACTTCGAACATTCTCACCGTACTATCACCTCAAACTGTGCAGGTTATTTTGTACAGATTAGGAATATTCCGCGGACCTAATAAAGGAATACTTACGACTGTGGATTTTAGTTTAAGTTATACTTGGTTTCATCGCAGTAGATCTAAAAGCAGATTGTTCTCCAAGCCCTGAAACAACACTGGACTGCCGTTTCGATCTTTTGCGCTATGTCATTGTTGGGTATCTAGCGTGTGTATCAGATTCCAAAGCAGTTGTTTGGATACAAACCCACTGCAGAGTAGTTAGGTACTAACTAACAGAAGTCAACATATTATATGTGTTTTAAAATAAAAGCTCGAGCTAAATTTCCACACTTCCTTTCCGACTCACTGCGTAGCTCCGCTCCTACATTTACTAGGTGTTGGTGGAGGTTGGGTTATGCACCATGCGTCCTTTGTCACTGGTCATCCACGATGCTCTTAAATTCTTTATGTCTTCGCGTTTCCACAGATACTACTAGCTAGTAGCACACCGGGATAGGACCATGTTTATTTTGCATCGCCAGCCTATAAAGCATGCAACGTAGCTATGTGAAACAGTAGTTAGCCGTCCTAATTGAAGAGATCTTTTGTGGGGCGGATAGGTTGACACTGCTTAACAGGTCGAAAGAATCGTGGATGTCTATATAAATATAAAGATAATGCATTGGCACACATAACTTATAAGCAATTGACTGAGTTGTATCCTCTAGTGGCGAACCATCTGGCTGTTCTTAGATTACTGTAACCTGAGCCATAATAGATTCTGATGTACCACCCGTCCCTTCAATGAGTAATGGTATCAGAGATCATTGGGAAAACGGTAGATGCTTCGATGTTTTCTAATTTTAGTTAGAGGATTTTATATCACTATGGGTGTTGTGTTAGATAAGACTCTGTCTGTAGTGCAATATGATCTTCAAGCAATTATTTTTATTTACTCATCGGTAGGGTATTTTGCTGTAATTAATTGAGGTACTTTGTAGCCAATTTCCAAATCAGGTAGTCGTTGTGGGCATGTGGATGACTACCTGATTTGGAAACCGGCTTCAAATAACCTCAAGTAATTATTGGTATCCCTGCGGTTCGTACAGTGAACAAATTAGCCTCCTTAATGTATCTTACTGAACTCCAGAGCTGCGCATTAGATATAACTCCATCCTAACTTACGCTGCACCAAAAATGAAAGGCAGATTTGAGGCTCGGATTTTAAGTGCATGGCCGTCGTTGCTTATACCTTTGGCTTTCAGACAAGGTGAAACGGGTTGTTGAATATAACGTTGAGTTCACGCAACAAAGCTACATCCCGTTCCATTTTAAACAATATCGCTTTACCCCACTGTCAGCTACCACACGTATTGTATATTAAAGCTTATAGTCTATGTCCTGCGATGCACGAAATGTCCCTGAAACCCCGCGCATATCTACGGATTCTTCGGTGCCGTTTTATTTGCCAAGTCCAAATGGTCACTTGTCAATTTGCCTATGGTTCAATCACCCCGCTTGTTGTCAGCATTCATTCAACCTTTGCTGCTTTTAAGTGAAAACCAATATTCATGTGAAATGCACGAGCGTTGAACAGTGGATGAACATGAATTGAAACATTTTGTTTCATCAAGTTTACAGCAATAAGCTGTACAACCATTCTAAATGCGTTCGTCATTGATCTGTCTTTGCTTGTAGGCGCGACAAACAATGGTACTGTCACGTCGAAGCGAAGAGCGAGACAATTGCCCCGTTTGCATCTTTCAGTCCTCACTTTGTCAATATTGTACCCGGGTATTGAACCATGCTGCTATCGATTGGCCTTCCTCAGTGTTTATCGATTCGCCGAGTCGATGGCGGCGTGTTCTGTCTTGACAATGATACCCATTTTCAGCAGACGTGATGCTTGTTTGGTTATTCCGGATGCTCGGCGGCTGAGCTGGATTTCGACGAGATTAAGGTAGCTTCATTTCCAACATGGACCAATGGTCTTAGGTCCGTGTTCTTATGGTTTTTGAAGAAAACTAGGAGTATTGCCTCTTTAGAAAGCATGATGATAGTAATCAAGATTAACCGAGCTAAGTAAATATATTCAGCTTTGCTAGATGTATCTGCTGCCAAATCTACATTTACTGTTGTGAATACAGATTCGAAAGACTAGCCGTGGCTTTTACCTAATCCCCCTAGATTTGTTGTATCTGGTGGAATTTGTAATGTGGCAGCGACTTGTGATTTTACGATGAGAAGTGATTTTGCGAGCACTAAATTGCCTCAGCATTCATTCCGAAAATATATACTCCGATGACTGGCCTCGGAACTTGAGCATTAATTCGCTGGTTGCCAAACCACCCATAATTGACTCTACCATGGGACGTGAGATAGCTGATGGTTTGCATGGCTTTATTGTCATTTGGTAACATGTAATGGGAATAAATATTAAGAATAGACGTAGAACCTGCTGGGATATCATGATTTCAGAAGAATTGGAATACAGATCGGATTTTGTGTTTTCTATTGTAGCAGCTCTTCGGTTTTGACTCAAGTGCTTCTCCAGACTTTACCGCAGGAGTATTTCACCACAACCATTTCAATTGCTGCCTAACTGGTTTTACAATTTTAGAATTTCGTGTTCTGCGAAAGACGCAAAGAAAAACGGTTTCTACTGAAAGTGTAAACTGACACGGTGTATTGCTCCTTGTGAGGATTGTAGTGCTATATCCGCTCCCACACTTAGGCTTGGAGAGCACCGTACTTTTCAAACATCTTCCTTGTAGAAGAGAATAATAAGCATTTTAGTCATATTGCAAAGAAACCCAACGCTTTGTTCGGCACTTCACGTTTAATTTCTGCTTTGGGATTTTAAATCAATGGACCGAGTGCAAAATCCGTGTTGCATTTTATTTAACGTTTGGACAATAATCACTTTACTTAGAGTAAGACTCACTTAATACTTCCTGAACTCGAGATGCCGCCTCATTTGAAAAGTCGGTTAGGATGTATACCGTGCACTCATGCCGTTTGTCATGGCGACGTTTTGCTGCTTGGTGCCAGTTTAGTCATTGTCCCATATGTTTGGTTATAATTCATGTATCGATAATACTACAAATGGGTTTAAAAATGAGGTAAATTAGAGGTACTCGTCATGTAGTATTGGAAAATAATCGCAAAAGTGTATGCGAAAGCGCGCCCGTACTTTAATCGGCAACGCAATACACCGTAGTTTGAATGGAAATGGCCCAAGTTCATTTGCTATTTTGCACTTAACTGTTAGTTTTACGACAAATTAATGCTTTTTCGGATAATTATTCGAACCAATTTGCTTAGAATAATTTCCACTCGTTGTTATTTTGGGAATAGGAGACAGAGCCACGAGAATTACGGTGATCTTCCATCTGCAGACCTTGGTTGAAACACAATCATTGATGGATTTATATGAATGTAAATAAATGAGTAGCTTAATAACAAAGATTCGCCACATAGCGAGTAAGTGGATTGCATACAATTAGCCTGTATGTGGAACCATTCACTACAAACGTCATCTGGCTGTTTTCATCCCGTACGACACTCTGATGCTGAAAGCACCAAACATAGAGAGATGTCCATCAATATGGTTAGCTTTTGTATAGACGGACGACTGAGCCAATTCCCAAAGTGACACATGAAGTCTAACCACCATTTTTCATTACGTTATCAGGATATCTTGCTTGGCTATTTGGTATATTTCGGTACATATATCCGATATATATCAGATACTCAATGTCCCAGATGTTTGATTGCCTGCACTTTAGTCGTTTGACAATCTCACACCGAGCCGCTCGGTTTTTACCTTATGGTGAGGCATTTACGCTACTATGTGAGGAACTCGTTAATATTACATTATATCTGACACTTCCTGTAAAGGACCGAATCTTCTTTGTGATGATTCTGCAATTGGAACATGGTAAGCATTAATGGTTTGGGTAAATCCGTCAACATTTTCTTTATGCGAAAAGCACCTGAACACAAAATGATAGGGATTTACATTGCATGAAACGCCAATTAAACATGCTTTTCGATTGACACTTTTCGATCCAGCTCACCAAGCAGAAAATCAAAGATGAATTTTGTCAAGACCCTCTACTTTTATTGTGCATTTTATCGTGGCACATATAAACGCGGATTGGTTCCACTTCTGAAATCGAATGTAGTTTGTTGAAATTCCAGTTTTCGTTTGTGAAATAATTAGCCAGCATTTACATGTGACGCACATTGGAACCGCATCCGCTCATGGGTATTTCAGTCTCGGTTGGAATCCAACAGATATTTACATGGTGCACAGCGGTCAGCGGATACAATATTAAATTCGGCACCTCTGTCGTCCATAGCTTCTAATCACTGTTTACGTTAAGCAGCCGCGTTTGGCCAACTGACAATTTGCGCTTGTTTACATCAGCGTAGGAATAATCTGCATATTTTTAACAGCAAGTAGGAAGACAGCAATTGAAGCGATAAATTTGTAGGTCATCAGAACAGCTTCCATCCTATTTTCTGTGTAACCACTGCACGAAAGAGAAAATGTGGCAGCGGACAATGTGCACTGGAATAGATCGACATTCGAGTCTGTGTACTGCTTGTCGTCTTGACTACGGTGCCAATTACTTTTCATGCGTTGGTCCGTTAGCACACATGCGCTGAGAATGTCACGTGTAGTGTAGGGTTCGCGATTCGGTTTTTGTGGGACAGTAACGAAGACCACATACATTAGTGAACTTTAGGGCAAATCATTTGCAAGTACTCAATCTCAAGTCGGAAAACCCAAACGAAATGTATTTGCGCGTGAATGATCACCGAAAAGATGGGCACCTTTTTATTCCACATCTGTACATGCAACATAGAGTGCGCATTTTATCCAGCGCTTTAATGCAGATTATCATTCTTTTCACGCCTGCTTCATAGAGCTGTACGTGTCGTAATCGCTAAAGTCAGAATTTTAATTTCATCGGGTACTTGCATATGATAATATTGCAAATACAGGTTCAAAGTTATACCAACAGAGAACGTGAACTCAATGATTGAGCGAAGGATTATCAACGCTGCAGGGTGCCCTGTGTTATCGTCTGGGGCTAATGTTTTCCTACTGCACGCTGAATAACTGTATAGACCTGCTTTGCTGGTGCACCCGCTGTATGCCTATTATTGCCTACAGATGAGGTAAACACTGATTTTTCAAGGTTTGGAGCTGTAGATGACGATTTGCAACCTACAGTCTGAGACAGCATCGATGTCTACCGGCTAGCTATGTGCCTAGACTAAAATATTTTGCCAGCAGCTACATCGTCCGTTGAAAGTGCCGTAGTGTTATGCCTGAAACGTGTTAAGCAAGCAACTGGAAGCAGAGAAGCTGGTAGCTCTTTGTCAATATCCGTGATTGGTTTTTCGGGATCCAGCGCCTCGTTAGTTGCGGAGCACCGTGACGAGGTTTCTGCGTCGTGCACTATTGGCAATCTCTATTTTAGTGACTTATAGTGCAGCTTTGCAAACGAGCATATGTGTAGTTCATAGATGTACAATACCGCCCAAGAGACAGCAAAGCTCACAATGATCACATAGATAGTTCTAAAGTGGTTCGTTATTGTCAAAAGTGCCTGAAAATGGATTTTTAAAAAATCTCGGTCTATTTGCAAGGTTATTATTAGAATCCGGATAAGAAAACTCCTTTCAACACGCAATTGTATGACGTATTTCATATAGAGCTGATAAACATCAGATGATTTGATCACTGTCCAGCTATTTTAAATGGTGTTATGGAAAAGGAACAGTTGTTTTGTAATGCGGAACTGGAAACCTTAGAGATGTATTTAATGTTGTGATCTTGTAAAATATTTCTGCATTTAAAGGGAAGCGAACAAAACAATTTGTCTCTATCTAACTTCGTTGCATGTGTTTTAATTAGAAGTAGACTGAAATCATAATGGATCATATTGTTCATTGCGCATTCTGGGTGGGACACAGTCTTTGGCATTCTAACGGTCCTCTGACACAGACATTTATTATAATGTATTAGACACTGGTCTTTCTCTAGTCAAACATGTGTGACCATATCATGGAGATAAAATTGGACATAACGGTATTGGTGAATGCGACCATTAACGCTATACGTTATTCCGTGCCATGCGAACCGTTGGTAACATTAAAGGATGTCAGCAATTTTCCCCCGTCTGACCTTTAACCCGAAACATTATCCGTTTTGCAGTCTCTTCTTTTCGTGCAGTTAATCTGCTTCTTTGGTTTACCCGTTTGCGACACTACTGGATGAATCGCAAACATGCGAAGATGCCGAGTCCCGTGAGCGAGGGAGTGATTGCACCTGAAACGCAACATCAATTGTACAAATCATCAAATACCGACGGCAACTTTCCAACTTCTGATCCATGGCAATTTGTCACTTCCGGATACCGTGTGCAACAACCCGGGGAGGTGTATCCGTACGCATTTTCCAATCAGCAGCTCACCTCATTTGATCATGGTCGATCACATTTCAGCGCACCTGATTCTTCTGGTCCATATGCATTTGGACTTGGTTCACATAAACTCGTAAAGGAACCAAATGTAGCTGCTACTTATAGGCCCCAACTCACAAACCTTCCACATGTACAAGCGGCAATGCCAGCGTCAATTCACAACAGCGACCCTCATGGTCCGGTAGGTTCATCGTTGTCTATGATGCAATACCCATTGCGAACATCAATGTCATTTCACAGTATTTTATGCTTATCTCACTTACTCCCTTCGACGATACAATTATGCTATGAATACTGTGCAAAAAGACTTATGGAGCAGCATAAATTCCGACTAAAGTTTTTGGATACATTAGTGATTGATACATAGTGAGAGACATTATAACTCAATACCTCGATACAAATCGTATAACCCATAAAAAACCGACTTATAAAATTGCAAATAACGCCCTGTGTATAGTTTCAAGAAAGCTGTAAGTCTAAAACAATATATGCGGCAATTAAATATACTAGCTAAAATGGAGTTTCAGTACCTATGTCCCATGGTTTGGTTGCGTCAGGTGCTAGAAAATGGGCTACCGTTTTACTTGAAAGTTGGCATTTGTGTAAACTAGCGAAGAATAATAATAACTCCATTAATACTAATAATAGCATGCAAACAATTGTGCACCCGGCTTCACAGCAACAATAACAAAGGCAGCTGTGATACTGAACAATTAGTTTAAGCTGTTCGCTTTACTCAACTGCATGTAGCATGAATTGGCCTACCGATCTTAAGCACAAAATTTTCATGTTCACTGATCGTACATTTCGGTCCACTAGCTGCGTCAAGTGAAAAATTTGTAAGGTTAAATATGTGCTTCTTCGGTTCGCCAGAATTTGTTATCAACAACCACAGTTTACGTTACCATATTCATCGTCATCGACCAGTTGCAAGCTTGCATTGGTGTCTGATCTTTATGCCGGTTAAGTCACCACATCGGCCCTTCGGACATGGTTTGATGCGGTTTGACTGTTGCACATAATTACTTCTTCCGAATGGGAATGACTGCAGCGCCATGGACCAATCCTCCTAGCAGGATTTATGAATTAATTAGTATGTGCGTGTTCTATTACTCATAAGTCTATTTGGCGTATAAGTTTTTATTATTAGTATGTATATTGAGTATGAATAAGTAGTATGGATTTATAGTGTGGAACTTTATTACGGATTGACGCAACCTATAGCATTAGGGTTTTACGCTTCTTGCATTTTGATAGTTACATGTACTTAAACCTACATTTTGTTTGCAATATGCATTGGAAGATTTAAAAACAACGAATACTACGCAGTGCCAGGTGCGCTAGCATAGTGACAATAAATTTCAAATTGGTTACAAGCGAACGCAAATTAAATCATAAGTTTTAAACAAACAGATAATATCGCGGATTGTACATTCTCTGTGCGTCAAAGTAAGAGTTGAAGATGAATTGACAGAACATCCGTAAGCGAATAAGTTTGTGAAGGTCACTAGTAGTTATAGGGACCAGCGCTGTCATCTGCAGGTTCAGAACATATAGAATGGCGGAGGATGAGCCGCACTTGATCGCAGTTAGATATCAGTCGCGGCGGACCGCTACCGTTATCCAAGGATCAGTAGGACCAGTCACTGACTTGTAAGAATATAGTCATGCGTTTGAATCCGTCAGGATCCAACGGAAGCACACTCCGAACAAGACGCAGTAGGACGCTGTAGCAGACTAGCACTTCGCTGGATGTTTGTTAGATGTCTGAATGAGTTTGTATTAATACTGGAGTTTACCGCCTTCCTTTTTCATTAATCAACTTAACCACAAAGTGCCATAATTCCCACCTTACAACGACTATATAAATCTTATGAAAAATAGCTTGAGATAGTAGTTTTCTGACCAGAGTAATCAGTATGAAACAAAATTTTAAGCTTCTCTTGCCAATTCACCGTACAGCTGGTCTATGACCTGAAACGAGTCAAAAAAGTGCGGAATCCACAGATAGCTTCCACGAACACTGGGTTCAGTACATGCTTAAAATAAGGAGCAATATGTAACACTGTTTTAGTTGCAATAATTTTCCTTCTACCTTGCTGGAACTCAAGCATTTGCTAAGGAATTGCAAATTCACCTGGAACTGGTAGCATGTTCTGAAACTCGGGAACAACTTTATTCTCTTTTCATAGGCTAGGGTCTGAATTAGCCGGTCTGATTGCCATTACTTAGACTTACTGATACAGGTAAGCATGTTTTGTTACTGTGATATCAAAAATAACAGGCATCAGCAATCGGTTAGTAAGCAATACCGATGCTTCGCTATCGTGCCATAACCACCGGTCACACTTTGGCCAAGGATGCTGCCAGCATCCACTGGTCCCTATCCGGGCTGGAGCCAGTGCCTTCCGATTGCAAGGCAGGGCTTGATCTTTATGGCTACCGACGGGCTAAAATTTCCAGAACTGTTTTAACGCAATATAGGATGGTTCTCTGAATTTATGAAATGCTATGCCTCATTTATAAGTAGAAGGATTTTAGATGTATTTTTGTTCTTAGCAATCAGCCGACAATTCAAATAATTCTACTATCTATCCGGAAAAGCACCAGACGGCTTTTTCGCCCTATTGGG
>CALYDF020002291.1:0-18951 GCA_944474145.2 Dicrocoelium dendriticum | reverse complement strand
CATGACGATGTTGACTGAATCGCATGCATCAGTTGTGTTAATGGCTAAGTTGAGGCCAATATCATAGGTAATCTAATGCCATGCGTTGAGGAATACACTAAGGAGTGTAAAGGGGGAGTGCTGCTAAAGATTTCCCCGCCAGTCCGAAACGTCCCGTTCGCACATATTTTGGAAGCTGAGCGGCCTGCCGGCGGATTTTCGTGCTGGTAGGGTCCCCAGATGTGTGGAAATGTAATAACGTGCAATCAAAGGTGTTGGCAGAGAACGTAAGGTGGCTAGATTATTACTACAGAGCAAAATCTGGGAAAAAACAGGGCATTTGAAGGAGGAACCGCAACATTTTTCTCGGCGAGCGCCCGATGAGTGACACAATGTTGTGCCACTCGGGCTCCCATCGGGCGCTCGATCGGTCACCCATCGGGCGCCCATCGGACTTCCAACGGGCGCCCATCGGGCACTGGTGCTAAGTGGGTACGCACCTCGGTTCAAAACTGCACTTCGTCATCTACTTGAACAACAACAACAACAGTGTTAAATTCCACAGACATTTATATTACTACGTACCTTAGACCTGTATGAAACTGTTCATTACACACCATACAACATCACCGTTCAAGGTCACGGCGGGGACCGTCACATCGGCCACTCGCGCGATTTTGAATGCCGGCTGTTGTTCATGAGGGGACCGTCTGATGGGAAGTCGGCGGAGAAATTTGAAATTTTTTGGTGGCTACTGATACATCTATTAGTGGGCTGAAAGAAATTGCGTTCATGATACTAAGGATAGGTAGCATAAATTAAGATGAATCGTTTAATAGTACTGGATGACTTATGATGTGTTAACATTATACTGAGTCAAAGTGGTTAAAAGAAGTAAGGTCGTGATGGTGGCGGAAAATCAACCGATAGGAATGGGCTGAAATAACGTTTAGGAAATGTGGCATTATTTTTGCGTCGTAAATCGTTCTAAATGGTACGTACTTATATACGGAAACTGTCTGTAGATTAGAAACGGAAAAGACTTATAACAATGCATCAAGTGAAAGGTTACGAAAACCACACGGAATGCTAATTGGAGGACTGATGTACATGGGTGACATGAAATGGAACATTTGGAGGCAATTTAATGATATTACTTAATGGTACGGAGCAAAGTTGCGTAAATAGTAAGTGTGTAACTTACGGATGATGCTTTGAAGATAACGTGCAATGAGACGTAATTTTGTGAATCTGCAGAAATAAGAAATAGAGAACTATGATGAGAAAGGCATCACTGTGTGCATGTTTAATGACATACGGAAAGACGTGCAGCAATGAGATAAGGAATAATAGCTTACTAACATCTGTTGCTGTGATATTGCGGTCATAAATGGTTACTATGAAAATGGGATGCACGGAATGGGTTTATTTGTTTGGGTCAATGAGGATGAATAATCGCAATTGTTAAATTTGTTTACGTATGTTAACGTGTTTCCCAAGCTTAATGCAAATAAGAATGTGTTTGCATTTGCTAAGTTGTCGGCGTACATGTAGAAGGGGTAAAATGAGAAGGCGTATATATATATATATATATATATATATATATATATATATATATATATATATATATATATATACGCCTTCTCATTTTACCCCTTCTACATGTACGCCGACAACTTAGCAAATGCAAACATATTCTTATTTGCATTAAGCTTGGGAGACACGTAAACATAAGTAAACAAATTTAACAATTGTGATTATTCATCCTCATTGACTCAAACAAATAAACCCCATATATATATATATGCAGAAGGCACACATATAACGCTCTATCTCTCTTTATATATACATATATATGTATAAATAAACATACATATATGCATAATTATACATAGACATCGTTTTAAATCTACGCCTGATATTACCCCTTCTACATATATATATATATATACGGAAATATATGTTTATATATATATGTAATTGAAGGGAGACTAGCAGATATGTATTTCTGCGTATATGTATGCGTATATGTAGATATATATATGTTTACATATTTATGTATATATATATATGTAATTGCATATATATACGTATATATGTACATATGTACACGTATATGCATATCCAGAAGTCTCAATAAGTTACGTATTTCAATATCGCGGTGTAAATATACAGATATATATATATCTATGCATCTATATATGGTTGGCGGCATCCGGTTTCGGATTTGCCTGTCACTGTGGCAAGCCACAGGACGCCTGCGCCTACAGAGGGACCATGGATGGCTTGCGCTGCACCACCCACAGCTCCATCCACACACCCCATATCCAGTGTAAACCCGAAGGAATAAGACCGGGAGGCATGCTGATGGGAGCCACATTTCATCAAAGGAGCCGGCCCACACTCCTTCACAGGCAAACACAAGCACACTGTATTTGTGGAATTAAGCGCACACACGGCGGTGGCTGGACCGTAGTCCGCTCCATACTGAGTGCATGGAACCACCCTTCGAGCCTAACACGGCCACAAGGACCGTGCACCCCGTCCCCTCCAGCGACGACCAACTGTCTCCTGGAGCCAGTATGGACGAGGTAGTGGGTAATAGACAGGTAGGCACCTTGTCAACATGCACATCAAGCGCAGCCACACCAAGGATATCAAACAACAGCCAAACACTTGAGAGAGAGACAGAGAGAGAAAGAAAAAGAGAAAAACTCGATTAATGCATAAGGAAACGGTGACGTAAACCTTAATTAAATAGCATACGTAATAAGTTGTTTACAAACAAATCCTAGCTAAGTGCACGAGGTCAGGAAGTATAGTTCACGGAATGCCACGAACACAAAAATGTTATGGAAATCGAATACAATTGGCTGAAGCTATGTGTGCAAGTTAATGGAATAGAGTACAGGGAGATATTCATATGAGAAAGGAAAGCATTAAGGCACAGACTGTAAACCCACCACCTGAAATAAAGAGACTTAGCATGCAAGCACGCGGTTAGTAAATCGAATTCAGCGTGCCTACAAACGCTGCGCCGCCTCGCTGTAATTCTCTGCAGGACCCGTCGTCGCTTCTGTAGTGGCCCCAAATGGCACAGCGCATGGCCCACTAGACATTTATATGAGAAAGAGCATCTATATATATATATATATTTATATATATATATATATATATGCCTGTTTCTATGTTGTCGTCATATCTTTGTATATATATATATCATATATATATATATATATATATATATATATATATATATATATATTTGTGTATATATGTATATTATGTACATGTATAATCATTGGTTGAATATACATGCATACCTGCACAGATGGATACGCAATTTGTACACTCATATAAGGATGTATGCATGCAACGAATTGGTATGCATGAAATTGCATAGGAAAAGGAATATATGCATACATGTGTAAAATATATATATATATATACGTATCTATATATATTATATATATATATATATATATATATATATATATATATATATATACATATATATATATATATATATATATATATATATATATAATGCAGCCTACTGCGACAGCTGATGCCTTATGATATGCAGTTAAAATATTTACCTTGTGATAGGGAGGGCTTCCAAAGTAATCCTGTTTGCTTAGTACTTCGAAACGAAATCGACCTAGCAGCACTGCGTTTACATAAGTGAATAATCCCCTTTAGTAACAAATGCAATGCTCCGTGAATGGCATGTTAAAAGAAATAGTGAAATCTGATCGTCATAGTGTGCACAACAGGTGATTAACCTCTGCTATTGCGTGTCACTGTGCATACCACTGCGACTCTGCTAGATAAGTAATGATATCAAACCAATGGTACCTGTGACGATGTGTCACTGATTAATCAAATGGCCGCTGCTGCACGTGTGGGGAGAGGCTCCGGCATGGTTAATTGTGCAAGTGGGCGAGAATCACCACGGTGGTTCTTGGCGAGGCGTTAATCCTATGATTTGCTACGACAGGTAATAGGTGTATGCAGTGCATCAGTCACCGTCTACCGTGGGCTATCCCGCTGGCTGTGTATTATGGAACTTCGGTATGTGTCACGGCAACTTGGAGAACACCGGGCGCCTCTTCATGTAGTACCTAACAAACAGGTGCACTGCGTTCTGTATTACCATGCATCATGGTTGATTCCAAGAAACAAGCAATCTACGAAGCGTTTGAAAAGTATGCAGTGCATTGGACTGCATTACTCCGTCCTTGTTATTATAATTGCCCGTGCAGACCGGAGGCATCATTCCTGAACGGCGGGGCACATACAATGCGGAGAGATGAGTACGGGGAAATTAGTTGTTGGAAATAAACTTAAGCGTGACATAGTGTTACGGTGATAAACGGTGACGGTGGATGATAGATTGTCAGCACGCCACAGGTAGTAATGCGATGCTCACAGAAGCTTACTAACCTTTGGTATTGCGAACAGTTTTGTTGACTTCCGTGTATGACCTGTGTCACGAAGGGTATTGGCCACACTGCAGGCATATGATGTTTAAACCATTCACAAATAATCCCGACCTCGTGGGTGATCTGCTTCATGGCTGGTTATCCACGATTCCAGAACACTGAGAAATGGTTTGTGGATCCTTGGAACAAGTGGGGGACCATGACTGTGGAACTGCGTCAACAGTTACCTGCAATGGAAAGACGCATTAAGTGTAATGGCTGGTTGATGTGGATGACTAGCCACAGTACACTGGTGATGACTTTGCTGAGACGGTTTGCTCGATGGAGAATACAGGCATATGAATACCACGACATGGTTTATAAGAGGAACGTGACATCACGGATACGAGGAGACACGTGTGAGTTATATATTAGGTATCACATCCGCCATATTGGTTCCCGTAGCATTTACTGACGTGGATTGCATGACGTAAGTGACGGGGTGAGCTTCCTGCAACCTACTGTTTACGGATGACATGTGCAATTAAATCGCCGCAGTGAGCGCTACTTGTGATTCGTAATCCTACATGTGACAGTGAGTAGGCGCCGCTGCCATAGCTGAGAAGGTTATGGAAACCGATTGCTGTTTTCCATGTACCGTTCGTGATGTCCTCATCCTTAGACGATATTCGTCCGACTTCCATTGTTTGCGTTCCATCATCGTGGTGGCTGGTTTCCGAATCTTTTCTATACATATGATGCCACTGCGGAGGTATGTTGACGAGGCCTGAACACGACACTGCATATGTGGCTAAACGGCTGCTTCATATAACGGGAAGAATGCATCCGTCTCAGTGTTGCTCAGCGCCCTGGTCCTGACCACATTTAAGCGTGTTCCACATCCTATCTCTCTCGAATCCAATGTAGTCCACTTCTCTCATCTGCTTTTTCCTGCCCAGTGTACCGCAGTATGCATTCTTTCCGTTTTCTGTCCGCTCTTCATGCAATCTTTTTTAGCTCGCTTCAGGTGATGTGACTCACTCAGACAACTACCGTATGCTTGCATTCTTCATGTCTGCTGTACTTCCTTCATTTAACCTTTTTAGTTATGTTATGGCGACCTTCCTTATGTCATCAGGTCAGCGCACAGCCGCTGCTTGATAACTGCCCAGCTGTCACTTACCTGTCTGTAACACCTAAGTAATTGTAGTGCAGCTTCCTTACTGGCTTTTCCATATCTCCAGGTACCTTTGTAGTATCTCATTAGCACCCTAACCTAATTTGACTATCTGCGCATTGCAGTGTCTTAGCCTCTAGGCTCTGAACTATTTAGCAACCATATTGCATGCCTGCGCTTCTCCCGTTCGCTGTGCTTGCATCATGTAATCTTAGCTCTCTTCTGTCCAAGAAACAACTCAAGTAGTCCGTGCGCAACCGCAGCTTTCTAGACGTTCATTTCTCTATTCCTCACTACGTCAATGACACCTACGTATACTGCAGTTTCTCTCTCTTACCGGCTAATTCCGGCACCTGCTTCCTTGCTAAATGCACAGCTGTCACCTTCTCTTCTGCGACACTTAAGAAAATGAAGTTTAGCTTTGTCACTGGTTTTCCCGACTCAGGCTTCCTTAGTTATACACTCTTACATCCCCATCATGCTTTCAATGTATGTCCGTCGCTCCGTCTTATGTCCTTATGCACTGAACTATGTTACAGCTGTATTGTATGCCTGCACTCCTCCCGTTTACTGACCTCCCATGCATGAAACCTTTGTTAGCTCTCTTCTGCAGATCAAGCATAACTCAGCCTAAGCCTCTCTATCGTAGAAGTTCATTCATTCATTACTCACTCCTTGCTTGATGCTCAGGCGTCACTTACTGGACTGTGACAGCTAGGGAAACAACCATCCGGGTTAACGTTATAGGTGAGAAGCGGCGGTGGAGGTAAACGGTTCGTTACATAGGCGAAACAGGTGCTATGAACGTGACGGACGTTTGGACCATTCAGAAATATTCACCGCTAGGTGAGTGAGCGTGTATCTAGCTCTGAACCCACCAAGGGTGAACACTGAGAAATGGTTCCGGAAGGCTCATCAGAGGCAACGTCGACAATACGAAAAGAATATGAACCGGGCATTCGATAAAAGCACACGTAAGGCATGTGGTGGTGCAAACTCAAAAATGCAATGGCGGTGGCATCTCACTTCACCTGTGAAACAATATTCATAACACATTACACTGCTTACCTGTGAGGAAGTCCCATTGAAGGTTCACATGGCGTAGGCGATGCGTCGGAGGTGCCTCAGTGGTGGTGCAAACTCAAAAGTGATTTGCGGTGTCATTTCACTTCACCTGTGAAACAACATTCATAACACAACACATCAACAACATTAATGGTATTTATTACCCGTGAGCAACTGTGATTGCACGTTAACATGGCGGTGGGCGATGCGTCGGAGGTGGCTCCGTCGCGGCAGTGAATGAGCACGCTGTCGGCGTTACATGTCGGTGTAACTGGAACGCAAAATTACGCATGCATCGGACTTCTTACCTGGGATGACATATGACAGCGCGAACTGGGAAAACATTTCTCAGTGTGTATGCGTTCAGTTCAGTTCACTTCAGATGGGGACTGGAACGATAGGAGAATCCAGTGAGTGTTCCATCTTGAGTGGATGGTTGAGACAGGAATTGATGAAGTGCTCAGTTATTGATGGATCTAAAACGGAAACACCCGTATCGCACCCTGGCCAACCAGTTAATGCCCACGTTTCTTGCCCTAGCAGTCCCTGCTGTGGCAGTCACGTGAAGTAAGCAAAGGATAGGAAGAGAAATGGAAGGTACAGAATAAGGAAGTGCACTTAAATAAGAAAGTAATACCAATACGTGAACTAAAGAAGAGAAAATAAAATGGAAGTACGAAGGTGCGAGTTACTCAGGAAAATGGAAAGGTTTCGTGTTGCCACCCAAGAGCGTCAAGTTGCCGCTCAAACCCCTTAACCGTAGATTTCCTGATAACACTTTCCGGAAGCATGTTCCAGCGGCCGATGACTCTGCGTAACAGCCGGATTTCCGCCCTAATCCGATCGGACCGCGGTTTGAATAGCCAAGATAAATGTGGACCAACCTTCCCAGTCAAGAAGCGGTAGGTTACGATTACGTCTCCTCTAAGCCTTCGGTAGCGCATTGAATGCATTCCCAAACTAAGTAGACGCTCGGGGTACGTCCCTCCCCGTAATCCCTCGACTAACCTAGTACCCACTCGCAACACCCTCTCTAGCGCCACTTTGTCCCGGACGAAGCAGGGCGGACAAGCCTGGACGCAGTATTCCAGATGAGGCCGAACGAAAGCCCAGAACAGCGTCGTAAAGATGCCGCCCGTCAAGACTCCGAAAGAACGTCCGATTAACCACAACATGCGAAAACCTCTGCTTGCGGCCTTCTTCCAGTTGTCCCCGGAGTGTAAAGCCAAAGAGTGTACCACGCCTTGGTCAACCTGGCTAGATACACGGGGGAGTTCGACCCAACCGACCAAGTACTTCGCAGGAGGACAACCTCCTCCAATTCGAAGAACGGAGCACTTCGCCTGATTTATGGGCAGTAACCATAAAGTGGACCAGTCCCAAAGCTTGTACAATGCTCGCTGATTAACTTCGGTACCCCCAGGAAAATCAGCAATGTTCCACAGCCTCAGGTCATAAGCAATTAGCAGCGATGGTACCTCAAGCTACGCGGGTAGGTCATTCACATAGATAGAGAACAACAGCGGTCCAAGGACCGAGCCGTGCGGCACGCCGCTGAGGACAGACTGCCTAAATGATAGGCGCCGGCCTACCGGTACACACTGTTTTCTACCCTCCGAGAAGGTAGTCACCCAATGAAGGCCGCGTCCAGATACCCCGTAGGAGGACAGCTTTTGCGCGAGCCTCAAATGTGGTACCTTGTCAAATGCCTTCGAACAGTCGACAGAAAGGACGTCCAGTGTGTGGCCTTTATCCACTGCATCCGCCAAATTTTCGCGAGCCACCAACAGATTCGTCAGACAGGAAAATCCCTTCCGGAATCCGTGTTGTACATTGCTAAGTAGATTAAATCTATTCAGATGACTCTACAATGAATCTCTCACCAGTTTCTCGAGCAGTTTGACTACTACACTCGTCAGACTAACTGGCCTGTAATTTACAGGAAGACCCCTGTCCCCATGTTTGAAGATGGGACAGATGACAGCTTCCTTCCATTCGGAAGGCAATGCACAGCTGTCAAGCGATTTCTGAAACACAATAGCCAGCGGTCCACTTAGTTCCGCAGCCAACTCATGCAACAGTTTCGGGTGAATTAAATCAGGCGCAGAGGCCTTAGAAGGGTTCAGCCCTTGTAACAGCCTACGAACTGCAGTCTCCGCTACAATAAATTCAGATAGTTCTGAACCCTCTGGGATCCTGCAAACCAGCTCAACGCCTGTGAAAGAGGTTTCCCTTACAAACGCTGCCGCATATTGCCCACTGAGTACGCAGGCCTTGTCATCATCTGTATGCGCATGAGAAACGTCATCACGCATCAACACTGCATTTGACATGTTCGAAGCGCAGCGCCTTTTGACATCAACGAGGAATCTTTTTGGATTCTCTAAAGCTTCGTCCGCTAACCCTTTTTCAAAATTGAGCCGAGCATTCCTTAGGTGTTGCTTACACCTATTTCTAGCCTGACGGTACATGTCATAATTATCCGTGGACTGAGCATCTCGGTAAGTCCGCCTAAATCTAGACCTGTTTGTGAGCAGATGCCTGCCAGTGGGATCTATCCAGGGCCGCTGTGCTCGGGCCTCCTTTCTCCTTCTGACTGGGATGAAGGGAGCAGAGACCTCTGTGAGATAGGAGTTAAATTTATCCCAGACAACATAGACAGTATCGTCGTCTGAGATCTCACAATGGAAACCAGAAGCCTTGGCTGTCACTCAATGATAGTCTGCTTGCCATATGTTCGGGCGAGACTCAACAGTACTCTGGTAGCGCCTAGACGGAGTACAACTGCGGAGCAAACAAACATGATCACTGGAACCCAGTGGAGGTCCGTAAGTAGTGTGCCCAACACAATCGAGTGACTTAGCGAATACAAGGTCTAAGATAGACGGTACTTGGGCGTGCATGTACCTAGTGGGGAGGTCAATGAACTGGTGCAAAGATACTTGGAGCGTAAGTTCAAGCAGATCAGCGCCGAATGTGCCTGACGCTGAGTCGCAAGAAAGATCTGCCCAGCAAATCTCTGGCAGGTTGCAGTTGCCCATCACCAAACACTTATTCGCTGACTGGGAGGGAATGAATTCCAGTACCTGTTTGGATACGCTCCCGGGGCTTCTATACTCAATTACAACTGTAACCTGAGCCGAGGATGTGCTAATAACAGCGGATAGAGCTTCAAACGTTTTGTCTGTCGACTGAAATAAGCAAGTCTTAAAAACGTCAAGTTTGCAGCTCACATAAAGAGCGACGCCCCCTCCCTGTCGGCCAACAGAATCATCTCTCGTACAAAAAGCCGTGCGGCGTTGCCGGCGGCTGCAGCAATTGGCACAACTGAACAGCAACTTTTCGCTAGAGGCAAGCGCTGCGTACTGCTCGGCATTTAGCTCCGTACAAAGCTGATGGTACCATCGGTTGCAGACATCGCATTGCATACCGCCTGAATCGTCAGTTACTGGTATATTGCAGCTTGGACAGCCACAAAGTGCGATAACCTCAGAATCCGAGCCATCCGGAACAACAGCCTCGGTGCATTACGAGACAGACATAGTGGAAAACAGAGTGATTATAACACGTATGCAATAGATAAACGACGACAACAAAAAGGCAAAAAACTGGGTGCAAAACTGGGAGAAATTACCAGTAAGCGCCAAAGACGCTTTGACCAGAACCGCTGTAATCGATCAAAGATATCTTGGATCAGAGGAAATTTGACAATAGTCAAAATTCGTTTCAAGTGTGTAATCAAACACCGTTTTCCACGTTAATTCAACTACAAATATCATGTAGTATGGCACGCCCAAAAAGCTACCAACGCAACGCTACCATTTTCAGGTAATTCAATGCACCGGAGTTCTCCCATCCGTAGGTCACTAATTGAGCGCCCATGTGCGCCAATACATGCTGCGTTCTGCGAAGTTTTACCGTGCGGTTCACAACTGCATCGCTATCCACCGCGTTACGGTGCACAATCTGCACACGCTCAGCAGACGCAACGGACTCCCATGATGCTGCTGAAGGTAGCCGGGGTGCCATCCACCGACATCCATGGAGTATGTCCCGCGCAGAGTGACTGTGACGCGCCGCCACATAACAGATGTGAGCACATGGGAGCCGCCACTGCCGACTAAACTCACAATCGCATTCCCTGCCCCGCGTTATGTACACCCGACGCACTGTCGAACGAGGACACGTAACCAACCAGTAAGGCCCATCAGACCTGCAACCGAGAAAGGTTGACGTACGGAAATGCGCCATGAACACGTCGCCTGCAAAGTCGCTTAGTCTTGCGAAAACGGAACCCACTGAGGACACCTCAGATGGAACAGCCATTGCGCTCATGCACCGCCTACCTATTATGCTGTTCCTTTGGTGCACCATAGTGTTGACTCTATCAACCAAGCAAGTGAACAGAGTGAGTAGCGATGACCTCTCCGACAAGTACTCCTTCAGATGCTTCTTCTCATTCTCCATTCTGTTCGTCGTGTGGCAGCCAAAAAGAACAGTATCCCTCAGTCTGTGCGCCGCCCAAGAGTCCGCGTGTGGAATACACGTTGCGCACAAATAACGGTGCAAATCAGTATTCGCACTCCCCACCGCGTTCAATATCCCTTCAAATACGGACGCGTCACGAGTATATATAAGATAATGCAGCCAACCTCGTAATTGCATTCTACGAGCATCAGACATCCCGCGTAAGCGGCCGCAACGTCGAGCCATGTCCACTTTAACATGGTAACCACAAAAAACCAGCTTCGCGTTGGGATAAAAACGACTGAAAGCCAGGATGTGAGCAGCGCACTTATCCACCACCACTGTGTGGCAACGTACGGTGCTAGGCACCATCTCCCGCATCGCATCAACCGCTTGCCCATACCTGTAGGAAGTCTCATCGGGTAATAGGGCGTAGAAAAAGGAACTCCCCAGACCTGTGACATTTACCAGCATGCAATGCCACAAAATGTAGCCACCATAATTGAGCTGCTGCGTCACATCGCATAATAGCACCTCACCCTAACGATTCACAATGCCGCGGACTAACGATGGGGCGAAAAACACATAACGTATGTCAATGCCCTCCGACACCAATGGACACACACCGTGCCCTTCCAACATCGTTGCCACGTCCGACACCTAACAAGCGGTTGCATCCCGATGACGAATGCGCAAATTGTACAGGTCCAAACCAGTTACTCGTTTGCCGTACTCCTGGTACATACAACGACGCAAACCTGGTGTGCTACGGAAACTGTCCATCAAACGCAAAACCTCCTCCATTTGCACCGGAGAAATACGACGGTTCCGTGCATACAACCATGCGTTACCCAAGTGAAAATCATGACTATGCGTCATTACGTAACTTTGCACGGCATACTTACGTTCCTTGAAAAATACGGAGAAGTGAGCCTTGCAATCGTAGCATTTGTATCTACATGCGTTAGTGGCCTTGCGACAAAATAGGACCAACTTACCGCTTGCAACGTGATCCTGAACGTTTACGATGAACGCAACGGTACATGATGTAACGGTAGCATTCCACCTCGGGCACTGGCTTCCTCCTTCCACGATGGTATGCGGCAGCAGACTTGGAGGATGCACGGGAAAAACCAGTCGCCGTTTCAATCTGAAAACGTTCCAACCGCTTCTCAAGGTCCTCAACACGTTCATACTTCCCAATAACCAAAGACCCGAACAGCTCACTATCATCGACAACCATAGCGATAGCAGGAAAAACCAGTATGGCCACCGAAAAAACAAAACAAACACTCGCACATGCACCAATACAGGTTATCATTTCTTCGGCATCGTAACTCACATACAATGTTATTTCCAAAGCCATCTTAAACCTAGTTTACAAGTTTCACACATTCAGCCACCTTGGCAATGTCGCTACGCAACCGTTGCTATGTACAATTTGTACCACGGAACGTACCGAAACCACACAAGTTTTTCCGACCTCCGATCACACAGTTCCTGTTCATGAGGACAACCTGTTTCTGCGTTCTGAAAAAGTAATCGTTTTAATGGAGGAATTTCTTTCGCAACGTGTTTCCAAGGTGTTCAAAACCTCCAAAAATGCGAAATTGGATCTGTACCATGCTTAATTACAAAGTTGACTAAAAGTGTAAAAGTTGAAATATAACCCTAAGTAAGGGGTTAAAAAGGAAACGGAATGTAAAATATGGTTTATGTAAGTCCTCGGCATGTATTTCATAGAAGAAGTCATTCGAAGAATGTATGGTGAATGTTGCAAGACATAGGGGAGTCGGCGTTGATTAACTGGCTTATGGAAGTGTGGATTGATTTCTAGTGCAGCTTGCATATGGCTTTGTTAACCGTATAATGGACATGATGAAGAGATTCCTCGCTAACAGATAGATAAAGCAGTGTGTATGTGTAATCATGGTAAATGCGGTTTAAAGCTCTCGCCCCCTGTCTATATATATATATATATACATTTATATATATATATATGTATATATATATGTGTAATAATATATCCATGTACACCTATGTATATATGTAAATATATTGGTACATAGATATATGTATATATATATATACATATATATAGGCTGATGGTGTACAAATCCATGGTACTGTCCGTTCTTCTATACGGCAGTGAAACGTGGACGATGTGCCGTCGGGATGTGCGATATCTCGAGCGGTTCCATCAGCAGTGTGTGCGATGAATTTTGCGGATCGGCTGGGGCGCCAGAGTTGCAGACACGGAAGTGTTGCGCCGAAGTGGGATGTATGCAGTGGACGGCATACTTTTACTGCGACACCTGAGATGGCTCGGTCATGTGAGCCGTATGGATTCGACGCGAATACCGAAACAACTTTTATACGGTCAGCTGAGTATAGGGAAGCGGCATGCTGGGAAACCAAAGTTACGTTACCAGGACATGATTAAAGTGAGCCTCACACGTTCTAATCTTGATTGCAGATCATGGGAATCGAAGGCGGCTGATCGTGGTGCATGGCGCGATCTAATCACGAAGGCAGTTGCTGAGGTGCGGGAGGAAGCCCTCCTGCATGCAGAGAAGAAGCGGCAAGTGCGGAAGCGGCAAGCACCGATGAATTGTACTCCATCGGCATCGAGCGCATTGTGTTGTAGAACATGCGGTCGCGAGTGCCTTAGTCAGGCAGGCCTAGTGAGCCATGAGAGAGGTCACTCGGGACCACTGCCGAAGCGACGACGGGTCCCGCAGTGAACGTAGGCAGCACCGGAGCAGCGTTTGTAGGCACGCTGAATTCGATTTACTAACCGCGTGCTTGCATGCTAAGTCTCTTTTTTTCAGGTGGTGGGTTTTCGGTTCTCTCCTAATGCCTTTCTTTCTCATATAAATGTCTAGTGGGCCATGCGCTGTGCATTTGGAGCCACTACAGAAGCGACGACGGGTCCTGCAGAGAATTACGGCGAGCCGGCGCAGCGTTTGTAGGCACGCTGAATTCGATTTACTAACCGCATGCTTGCATGCTAAGTCTCTTTATTTTAGGTGGTGGGTTTTCGATTCCCTCCTAATGCCTTTCTTTCTTTCTCATATAAATGTCTAGTGGATAAATGTCTAGTGGGCAATGCGCTGTGCCATTTGGGGCCACTACAGAAGCGACGACGGGTCCTGCAGAGGATTACGACGAGCCGGCGCAGCGTTTGTAGGCACGCTGATTTCGATTTACTAACCGCGTGCTTGCATGCTAAGTCTCTCTATTTCAGGTGGTGGGTTTACAGTTTGTGCCTAATGCTTCCCTTTCTCATATGAATATCTCCCTGTACTCTATTCCATTAACTTGCACACATAGCTTCAGCCAATTGTATTCGATTTCCATAACATTTTTGTGTTCGTGGCATTCCGTGAACTATACTTCCTGACCTCGTGCACTTAGCTAGGATTTGTTTGTAAACAACTTATTACGTATGCTATTTAATTAAGGTTGATGTCACCGTTTCCTTATGCATTAATCGAGTTTTTCTCTTTCTCCCCCTCTCAAGTGTTTGGCTGCTGTTTGATATCCCTGGTATGGTTGCGCTTGATGTGCATGTTGACAAGGTGCCTACCTGTCTATTACCCACTACATCGTTCATACTGGCTCCAGGAGACAGTTGGTCGTGGCTGGAGGGGACGGGGATCACGGTTCTTGTGGCCGTGTTAGGCTCGAAGAGTGGTTCCATGCACTCAGTGTGGAGCGGACTACGGTCCAGCCACCGCCTTGTGTGCGCTTGATTCCCCAAATACAGCGTGCTTGTGTTTGCCTGTGAAGGAGTGTGGGCCGTCTCCGTTGATGAAACTTGGTTCCCATCCGCATGCCTCCCGGTCTTAGTCCTTCGGGTTTACACTGGATATGGGGTATGTGGTTGGAGCTGTGGGTGGTGCAGCGCAAGCCATCCATGGTCCCTCTGTAGGCGCAGGCGTCCTGTGGCTTGCCACAGTGACAGGCAAATCCGAAACCGGATGCCGCCAACCATATACCTATGTATATATGTAAATAAATTGGTACATAAATATGTATATATAGATATGTATACATATATATATACATATATATCTCTTACAAAGATATGTATATACTGATGCATAATGCGTATAATTAGGTATATATATATGTTGCACTGAAAGGCCCATGTGTGTATAAATGCATGGGTTATTGACCATGGTATACAAGATTGATAAGAACGAACGTAACCAAAATGAACGTTATATAAGGATGCAGTGTTAGTCTCTCTACTGAAGCATGCTCTATGCATGATACCTGTGACATAGTAGAAGGGAATTTATCCCGATTGATAATTTGCATGGTAATCAAGTGATCCCCTATCGCAAATGGTTATGCGATAAACATTTGCGGTTTATGAATATATGTATGTGTATATGCATCTATATATATATTTGTATATATATATGCATCTATATATATATATATGTATACACATACATGTATTCAAAACTCGCAAATGTATATCGCATAACCAATTGCGATATATACATATACATATAAATAGGATGACCTATTGGTTCGCATTTACTTTTGGTAAGTGCTATAGCCTTTAATCACGCAAGGGAAAAGGAGTTCGCATGACTTGATGGTATGTAATTGCGAAATCCGGTGATTTCTGAGCGGAATAGGTGCTATGCGGGAAAGTGGGTTCAAGAGGCAGTGGGTATGGAGCAATTAATATGGCGTCCTTAATGGTGACTTACTTAATCGATTGTGTTATGTGAAGTAGGGGAAATGTACATCTGAAAACCAACCAGCAAAAGCTACGTAATTTCTACGTCAGTGGGTGTATTAACTTGAACAGAATAGTCGGTTTAGTTACCGTTAATGATATATACGGCTATACTTTAGTGTCTTGGATAGCTAGGTAACACAACGTAATACATGGGATGTAAATGTTCGGCGCAAGATGTTGGCCACATAATGCTGACGTATTTGCATGGCTACATCAATAAATGAACATATATAAATGGCTTATGCTGGAAGTGGTAGTGACATGGTACTGAAGTAGGCAATCCCTTGTTAAGGCGGTGTTTGATTATATGACAAGTGCGCAGACGAGACGCTTAAACCATATGCAAATATTCTCGTGTAAGTGGGGAGCGTTGGGAACGCTCATCACCCACCAATCGAGAATACTGAAAAATGGTTCATCAACTATCGTTACAGTAGGAGGAGATGGATCATAAAGGTGAGCCTTGCTAAGTGTCAGAGCACTAAAGAAACAGTACTTAGCAATAATGGACGGATGCAACGACATGTTAAAGGTTGAAAATGGCTGCGAAAGGTTAACTTACCGGTTTGATTTGGCAGGACGATTTTGTTCGCATGCTTCGCGGGGTTGCGAACACGTGTCCATGTATGAATGCCCCCATACGTGATCTGAAGATTACGGAGCCACCCACGGAACCTGTGAACTTGTAGTCCGCCGCAAGGAGATAGCGGTAGTTCGCATACTTCCATTCGGCTGTGGGACGACAAGACACGGATTCAGGGGTGGTCCTGAAAAGGGCCGTTGCTCCGTTCTCCAAGGAATGGTAATAGTGTGGTAATTGGAAGGCGAAGGAAGACCGGACAAGGTGCTATGATAGGATAGGTTTAATGAACCTACGTCACATGAACTCTAAAAATTAAATGAGGAGAGATAAATGAGGGAATTCAATGTTACCTAAAGGTACGTATCAATGAAACACCGCATGGCGGCTGCACGACTTGGAAGCAGTCTGTGTGGCATCGCTAGGTGAGGACGCAGTGCGCGGTGCATATCAATGGCTCTGAAACGGAGGTGAGTACATAAAAACGATGTTACCTGTCACTGCGTGTCAATGCAACATCACATGGCGGCGGCATGACTTGTGGGGGAGGCTGCAGTACGTGACAGGAGGCTCTGTGTTAGTGAGAGGAAACAAGGCGGTAGGCGGCAGATATGAGTGGCTCTGGAATGTAGGTTAGCGTAGGAAATCTATGATACCTGTAACAACGTATCAATGCGACATGAAGTGGTGGCGGCAGTACCTGACAGGAGGCTCTGTGGTCGTGAGAGGAAACAAAGCGTCGGGCGGCACATGTCAGTGGCTCTGAAATGGAAGTGAGCCTTGAAGATGTACGCTACCTGTATATACGTATCAATGCGACGTCACAAGGCGGAGGCAGGACTTGAAAGGAGGCTCTGTGTCAGTGAGAGGGAACAAGGCGTCGGGCGGCAGAAATCAGTGGCTCTGAAAAGGAGGTTAGCATAGGAAACCTATGTTACCGATAACAACGTATAAATGCGACATGAAGTGGCGGCGGCAGTACTTGACAGGAGGCTCTGTGGTCGTGAGAGGAAACAAGGCGTCGGGCGGCACATGTCAGTGGCTCTGAAATGGAAGTGGGTCTTGAAAATGTATGCTACCTGTATATAAGTATCAATGCGACATCACATGGCGGAGGCAGGGCTTGGGAGGAGGCTCTGTGTCAGTGAGAGGGAACAAGGCGTTGGGCGGCACATCCAACAGGTGGCCATTGTCCGCTGCCTCAGCCCAAGCTGCAACAATAAACAATATATTCGTCAATCACGAAAACCCTTCAGGAATCCGTGTTGTGTACTACTGAGAACATTACATCTATTGCAGTGACCTTCCAACGAATCTCCTACAAGCTTCGCAAACAGTTTGACCACCACGCTGGTCAGACTAACTGGCCTATAATTGGCTGACAGCGTCATGTTGTCATTTTTGAAAATAGGACATATGACAGCATCCTTCCATTCGAAAGTTAATGTACAGCTGTCAAGTGAATTCGGAAACACCATCGTCAGCGGTCCAGTCAGTTACACCAGCAGCGCTTGCAGAAGCTTCCGGTGAATGGAATCAGACGCAGCTACTTTGGAACGGTTCAGTTCTTGCAGCAGTTTAAGGACCTGCGTCTACACCAAAGTAAACTCAGCTAAATAAGAACCCATCCGTGTCTTACAATCACAGCGCGCGGCGTTGTAATTGGAAGACACAAGGTACCATGATTAACACCCAGACCAAACGTTGCACAGGTCACAAAATAGTCAAGGACATATGCAGTTGGGGAAGAAAGGCAGTGCCGTGGGAACTTACCGATTGGAAGGGCTTCCCATTTCCAGAGGTTCTTCATGCAGTAATCTCATACTATTTCTGTGTATCCCTAAAGAAAAGCAACCTAAACAACGTAAAACGGAACTTACCCACAGCAACGCGCACATGTATATACCGCTTCCTCATGGTATGAAGCGCAGGTTTGATGAAACCACCGGAAGCAAACATCACAACGTATCCAATCGACAAACTCCAAGCTCCCGCGCGCGTCCTCTTCATCCTCACACAAAGCGCAAACTGCGCTGTCCGCTTCTTTTTCAGCAGTGCCTCTCTTTGTACCCCATGTGTATGTGCGGTGGCGCGCTGATGTCCTTCTTTTAAGGGTCATAAATGTCTACTCCCCTGATGTCATGCTGCCTTCCACCACCTCAACCGCACGGGTTAACAAAGGCGACTTCCGTCTGCGACGCCTGCGGTTGTCGCAAGGAGACTGGGAAACACCAGCCAACGGGGACACCAATGTGATCCCTTCGCTGACGTCCCTCTCCGGTGAATTCCTGCTGTTGCGCGTACCATTGCCTGCCGTCACGTGGGTAGCTGCAGCGGAGGATGACGGCTGCATTCCTTGGAAGGTAGGCAGGTTCTCCGAGGATAACCGTTGCAGTTGTTCCAACTGCGATGATCGCTCGTAAAGCTGAACATCACTGTGACTTGTGAGCAGCTCCCGCACGCATGCGAACACGCCCATGGTGCGCTGGAACTCCTC
>CALYDF020002288.1:0-22894 GCA_944474145.2 Dicrocoelium dendriticum | reverse complement strand
CAACTAGCTTACCCACTACATATCATTACATATAATACCAAATCCTGTGTCTGTGCAACCCAGTAGTCCCTCCCTTTTATTATCTACTCCTGATGATACAAACATCCGTAAAATTTACATATGAGGTGCACGGGTCTAGGACCCAAGGAAAAAATTATGATCCGAAATTCTATTAATAGACTTTTCTTTACTATTATGAAACGTCATCACTACACAAATGATCGCTCCCACTTATGGGGCCGTGTACCGTCTGTCGGTAAATACACAAATTTATTTAATTATTTATTTATGTGTCACTTGACATCTTCCTGTTGCTGGCCGGCCATGGACCAAAATTGATCACATTGTCATAAGTTACAACTGGCGTGGTTACATCCTGAAATGCCTGTCGTACTGGAATCCGTGGGTCGACTATGATGATGCATTGGTACGCTGTCGTTACTCAATAAACTCGACTGGGAGGCGCACCAAGAGTCTCCCTCGATTGGCAACTGGGAAATCCGTCTGTAGAGCTTCTAAGTCCTATGTCATACATACGCGCTAAGCGGAAATTCCTAGCTTGTGTGGTTAGCCACTGTTTTCTACACAGTTCGTAACGGTCATGGCAGTTAAAGATGAGCGGGACTATATCATAGTCAACTGTCAATCACGCAGGTCCGCGGCTGTCATTCATGGCGAAATTACACTGGCATACTGAAGTCGTGGGGGTGAAACCCGGCAGGGGTCCACTGGGTGACGCACCACTAAGGAGACCCAGAAGGACGAAACGCAGGCGTATGGTGTTTTTCCAGATTAGTCTAAGCCTGCTGATTGGAATTGACAATGGTGAATTTGGTGAACTGAGAAATGGTTGCAGTCCTCGGTCATGAAAGCCAATCAAGACGTACTTCATACCGAAATTTCGTTGGTTTGTCCTAATGGTACTTTGTTTCAGTGGGACATGATCTCGGCCGCCATAAGCGGCTCAGAAGCCTCTGCTTGTGGCATTATCAATTGTCACCGGATCAGCCATTGGATATCCAAGAGGTCAGTGAACGTGTTAGAATCCATAAGTAACCTCCGGCTGGCCTTGGGCACAAAATGACCAGACGGACCATTAGGCGCGGAAGAAATCAGAGCCTGAGGGCTGACAAGGAAGCCTGGTGGGCCTGTTGGGCTCAAGAAATGGAGGAGACAGGAGCAGAGGACATTTTTCGCAAGCTGTTCCAGCTGATCCGCATCACTGGTCCCAGGATACCTAGCGTCAGCGCGACAATCAGAGACATCGTGAGAGTCATGCTACACAATAAGGAGCATCGGGTAGCTGTTTGGGCGGAACAATTTTAAGCTCAGCGCAGCTGGCCCCCTGCGCCTGGAAGTCTTCCTACTCGGGTGATACAGGATTAGCCATGGAAGGTTGGTTTAGAGCCTCCATCGGAGGCGAATGTCCGAAGTACGATCATGGCCCTCAATTGTTCTTGTGTCGGTGGCCCGGATTCCCTACCAGCTTCACTATATATTAAGCAGGGAGATGAGGTACACTGCAAAGCACTAATCGACCTATTCGAAAGTAGCTGGAAGTAAGAGATTGCCCCAGCTAATCGGAGCGACTCGAGTATAGTGGCAGCATACAAGAATGACAGTTATACAGACCTTGATAATTAACGGTTGGGACCAAAGTACTGGCCTCAATACTCGAGGGTCGCCTCACTTTCGCACAGTAATCTCAGATTATGGAAGAGCGGGCAGGTTTTTGCCCTGGATATGGTTGTACAGAATATATATTCAATCTGTGTCAGATGCTAGAGCAGCATTACACATAATGCAGACCGATAATAACTGTATTCGTCATTTTACGGAGTGCGTTCGATTCAGTCGATCGATGCACTCTGATCGAAATACTTTAGCTGAAAGGTTTCCCGCGAAATAGTTGAAGATTGTACGTGCTATATATACTCGAACACTACAGGACGCGTCAGAGTCTACGGGTAGCTTTCCGACCATAAGTGGTGATGGTCAGTTTGGTGCGGTTTCACCGTTTTGTTCAATTTCCTCGTGGACTATATCTTGGAGTGTTCCCACACGGAATCTAGCAATGTAAGCGTCGATGTTCTACATGATGAAAAGTTAGTTAATCTTGATTATACGGACAACATCGTCTTGCGTTTTGTGGATGTTGCGGCGTTACAACAAACCCTGAATGGCTTGTCTGGAATGACCCCATTATTTGGTGTGCGCTTCTTAGCTTTAAGAGAAGTGTTTCTGAAGGACCACCAACCTCCTAATGACCACTTGCGCTTGAGAATGAGGAACTCGAGCTGAGTTATTGATTCAAGTATGGTGGCAACTGCATCAGCAACGATGGGCACAAATTAACCGGTCAGTTCAGGCACTGCAAAAAAAGAACTGCCTGTTTGCACCTGTGGCACGTTTGGCGACAGGAGGGAGTGACCTGCTTCTGTAGGACCGTGCATACAAGGCCACAGTGAGTGCCGACCTACTCTATGGTAGTGAAAATTGGCCCCTTCGGTCTGAAAATCAGGGGCACCTTCAAGTCTTTGATCATTGTTGTCCGCGAAGCATTGTTGGTGTCGGATGACAACAGGGTGTCCCCAAAGATGATGCGCTTAGGAAAGTACTAGGTAGTGATAATCAAGCTAGCTCCCTAGAGCAACAAACAGCACTGAATAAATTGTGTTGGCTCGGGCATGGGTTCCGTATGCCCGGTCAGTGTTTACTCAAACTGGCCATGTTTAGTCCGCCAGGGTAGGATGACGCAAGACTCGAGGTGGACAGAAAGTGACTTGGCAGCAGGAAATGAAGACACTGAGGGCCAAACTGGGTGCCGTTGGTCCGTCTCGCCTGCCGGAATAAGGGCCAGGTTATTCGCTTTGTGCTTGGCTTAGGAATTTACAGGACATGGTTCACAACCAACACAAGTGGCACGCCTGCTTCCGCTACCTAGTCGGATTACCTGTCTAAAGTGTGTTTGGTGCTGAGTTATCTGCGGATTAGTAGTTGATTATGACGCGTAATATTGATGATGCAAAGAAGCTGTCACACCGATACCGCCTTAGAGTCGCACAATAGACAGCTGTTTATAAAAGTATGTTGTCTACACAAGGTGTAGGCGTCTTGACCCTGAATGTATGCTAAGGGTATTAAGGTTTTCAAGTACTCCTTACATCTCTCACTTTTTATTCTTTATTCCTTAGGTCATCCTGGTTGTGTTGCAGCGAGGCAGCAGTCCAAAATGTTGATGTGCTGCAATTTTTGTGGCTGATGCTGATGACTCTAATGGAATACATTGCAGACCATCGGAAGAGGGTCTTCACATTTCCGTTTACCTTGCACGAAGCGTTATCCTTCGCTCTCTGGGTGGTGAAAGAAACAATAACTGGACCTTACGGCACTTCATTATTAAAATCCGTTTTCATATGCGGTATTGATAGACATACATTACGTGCAATGGAGTTGTCGGAGGATATGCTCTGTCACCTTTGTTTTAATGGCTCCAAAAGACACGCAGCCGCTTCCTCACAAATCATTATTTTTTTTGACAGGCAGCGGTAGGTTACATTATATTTGTGACCATTGTTATAGACTTGAACCTGAGCGCTAAGGAGCCTCAAGGGGGAGTCTTGTTGCACTAATTTCTAGACTACACACATGGAAATATGGTTTGTTTTGCGGATGGGAAAGTGGTAGGGTTTATTGCGCTGCCAAGACCCTGGTACGTCCTCAGCCAGGTTAAAACGGCGAACGTTAGCGCACAAATGGATTGCGTCAAGGTAGCAAAATTTACAACAACTGGTTTTGTCTTATTTAACGATAAATACTGTGAGGGACTGCGTGCTGCCGCTGTTAGTGGCAGTGTAGCAGACTACCTTCCCCCGAAAGCGTACTCAATAGCAAGCAAAATCCTGTAGTTTGCAGAATGCGCAAGTAATGTAGCGGTGGAACCAAATTCCTTGCTCAAAATCATGAAAGTGGTCCTCCTTAAGATGCGTAATCTTAGAACCAATAGTTGCGCGAATGGCATGTCTGTAGAAAGCTTTTGGCCCATGCACTAGCTGTTAACAGGACTGCTGTTCATCTACAATTTAAACGGTGAAGTAGGCCTGCCTGCCCATTACCTCTGGTGAGCTGAGCACGTGTCGTGCAGCCGTAGACTTTTCGCAGTTTTCACATAAGATGCACTGTAAATAGTTTACGGCCACTTTGCTGAAATATTCATGATCTAACTGTTGAGGCTCCTTGTATGGATGTGTGCACCATTGTGGTGCAATTCAAAATGGTGTTAGTAAACGGAAGCACCGAAACGGGGCGTCAAGCCAGCTGTTTGAAAGCATTCGCAATGATATAAACTCTGGATGACGGGACATGGGTGATTGTAAGGTTCCCTATGTAGATCACAGCACTTTCTTCTGCAAAGCAGCGTCTGTGTTTATTTTGCTGCAGATAAACAGCATCTGGGACCGTGTATCTGAGGTATGAACTAGAGCACGTTGAATCAGCATTTAACAACCGGAAAAAGGTATTGGTGGACCGGGGTTCGATTCCCCGTCGAGGCAGATTTTCGTGTGAAGTTTAATCGTGACTTCTACCCTCTACGAAACTTGCGTTGCTCACAAACATCCTTCAATTAGTATTGGTATACGTTAACCTCCCTGTGCCGTTTACACTGGACGGCCCTGACGCAGCAGCTCATCTAGACACAGACTGGTTGCTTATGGAGCAGTATGCAAGATACTTTGACCCTTCGTTTTTCCTTTCTCCGAGGTCCGGAAGGATAGTCTGATACTTCAAGGAGATGCAGGATTGAGCTGAAGCCAAAGCCCGGCTTCAACTTCACAGCTCACCTTCATGACATAAGTCCTATGCGTATAGCTGGCAACAATTCTTCACAACCCGGAAGAGTATACTGTGGAAAAAGCCAAAACTCCGTTAATTTTGATTCGTTATTTATGTGCGCAAAGTTTCACTTGATTCTACATGAACATACTTCGTCTTTGGCTTCAAGCAATAATAACGGAAACTGACTGCGCAATTCGGTTACCCAAAGAAAAGATTAAGGCGCAGGTCGACCGCTAATAAGAGACCGAATTATCGGCCTGAACGTAACTTTGTCAGTTTACGTTGATTCAAAAAGAATAACAACAGTGATCCAGGAGGTGGTAGGCTTTACCCGGGGATCCACGACACCTAATTGAGTAATGCAGTAACAAAGACCGTTGCACCACTTTATGTTGTTTGCGGCAAGAGGTCGTGTAGCGCACTACTTTCCTATGTGCCTGAAGCTATATCTGTAGACGCATGTAGGCTTGAAATCATCGCCGTTGAAGTATTACCTAGCGCCTTTAGATGTTGCGTGTCTCTGCTAAATTGGCACCTTGTACCCTTTTTGAAAATGAAGAGACCAATTGAACACCTAGAATGCATACATTTCCTTTGCAAATTTGAACACTCATTTAAATGTGTACTGTGATGAACAGAATGCAAAGATTCGATGTGCGACTTTAGGTAAATGTTCGCACGTGTGCCGATGCAAGTGGGAAAGAAGCGCTTGTTGAGATAGTATGTAAGTACTAATTTCAAATTGCACTTACTTCGCATTGTCTACTCACATAAGAGGCGGATTGTTTGACCTGAGAATAGTACACGAAACCAAACCAAACAGTAATTTCTACATTAGAACTGTAGAAAGTACAAGGGTCTATTGTTGATAAGACCACCCAATTGGTCTTTGCCTCGCACTGCTGAGGAATAAAACGTTTATTTATTTATTTATTTATTTATTCTCATCCGACATAGTTTGTGCACTGTACTTGTGATATGTTCCGATATTAGGGTTATCTTGAACACCTGTACAGAAACTGATAAAATGCCGTATATATATTACCCAGTACATTATACCTGTGCACCTTAGAGTTGCGTACCAAGTGCACATCGCGTAGCTCAGGGCGTAAACGACCATCAAATGCAGGAATCACACGAGAAGCGCATGGAACTATGCGAAAAAGCGATTGGCATTTTTGGTGAAAGCAACCATTTGACGAATAAACCAGCCATTTGCCCGATATTTTCACCCCTCTCTCGATGCCTGGCAGCAGACACCTACGGAGTTGCCGGTTTCCGATTCGTACATTCCAACTTTGTAGCCTGTCCATGTTTATTTTCTTGGGATAATATATTTTACTGACACATTCGCTACCCATGTGTGGCTTTCCTATTCATTGTTTCACTCTACAATCTCGCGGTAGTCTATTCTCATTGGTCTGCCCAACCTAACTCTTTCTCTCGGCTGTCCGCACGGAATACGCAAGTGTGTCCGTCCTCAGCCTGTTCGCTTACCTTTTAGAAATACCACCCAAACAACTCATGCCGCTTTACCGTACGGTCGCACGAGTTGCTAGCTGGCGATGTTTTAAAACTAATCCTCACCATCTCGTTGCTTTTATCGAGCTCACACACATTCCAGTCTAATACATAAGCTCTATGAATTGATATTCAGTTGTCGGATTGTTCCTAACTGTTAGACATTGTGTTCATTTTCCGCATTCTGGAAGTACTTGTTGCTGAAACGAAAGTTTCCGTCAGATATTGTCTCTTGCTATAGAGAGTTTGCTCCAGGATGCACGAATAGGATAATTTCGTGCTCATCTAACACTGCGTTTAACCGCCGCGTTACCTTTGAAGCCACCACTTCGCCGATTTTCTCTCAATATCCAATCCAACAAAGCAGCCACTTTGTAGCTTGCCGCAATCGCTATCGATTGGAAATGGACGCATCGTCTATTCCCGCTTTGTCACGTTTAGACCATTTCTCGGCCATGTTGTCCTCTTGGGCAACAAAACTAATCGGGTCGGCAAAGGAGTTGCGATGAGGGCCAAACAAATTGAGTCGTTACACAATTACTTTGAACTTTGTGTGTGCCCTTCATTTGCTTAGGTGTGTAGGTGTGACTGTTTAGCCCGGCGCATTCAGCCAATAGGACCACAGAAGTAACAAGTCATAGGGGGTGCAGGTTGGACGCTTCAGCTTCTACCTGGTTCAGAGACTGTGGCCAATGCACCTTGTAGGCCTGTGTTGCTCTGTCCAAGAAAGCAATTCCAATTAATTAGAAGTAGTGTAGGGAGTTGAACGAAGCTGGGTTTGGTGTAATAAGCCACGGCCATATCATTTTGAACGTGCGGTTCACGTAAACGTAATGGCTGGCTGATATGTTCGTACTCGATGGAGGTGTAGAACGTCATACTAAAAGGGTACAAGGAACTTGACGATTAGAAGCAATTTGCTTGCACACTGAAGGTGAACGTGAAAACTGCCCGCAACTGGATAAAGGTGTACGAATCGACGAAACCGGTAGGACAGCAAAGGGGATTCCGTCACAGTGCATTGGGAGGAGGCCACATGGACGCTCTGGTGGGGTGGGTTTCTGCAGAGCCCAACCTTTTCCTTGAACTCCTTCGTTCGCGGTGAAAGGCGGGGTATAAAATTTCACTAACTAATAACTCCGTCTCACGATACTTGGGTGGTAGACTGATAACAAGTAAGAAATTGCAGACCATTAACACGCTGGAAAACAAAATACAACGAATGTCACTGGTTTTGCGGTTCATTAATCAGGTGGTAGAAGAGAGGCAACTGGTGTGCATTGATGAGGCCAACTTCTTTTACGCCTTTTGCAGACACGCAAGCTCAACGGATTCATTGCTCCTTTCGACATACGCTGGATTTCACTCTTTGTGTCAGCATTGAGGGATTAGTATTTTCGTGTTTGAGGCCAGGAATGTAAGCTGGACAATGTCCGCGATAGTATTAGGAGACAGTTAGCTAGAATACAGTATTCGGTGACCTGGGTTGAACCGCACCCCACCTCAAACAATGTGTACGTGCGGACATTTAGCTTTAAGAAGGTGGCACCGTACATACTCATGGCATACATGTCGAGAGTCCCGTGCATAGAGGGGGGGATACAGCTCCGAAATGTCGAACTGCAGAATTCTAGGAGGCTAGTGAAGTCTCGCTGTCGCATAAGCAGTGTGTCTACGGCTGTTCACAATCATGCGATTTCAGACATAATTCGACGCTCACAGAAAGCGTGGCGGCGCTCATCTATAGATTGCATCTGCATGAGGCCCGACTTCATGTTTGTGCAATTATAGTTTTAAAACTTGCTCTTTGCGATCTGCATCACCGATAGCCTCGTCCGTAACGTATGCAGTGGTTTCTTTGTTAGCGGTCAAGTCGAGTTAGTTAATGGAAGTCAAAGTGCCTATTGAGGAACTGCGGTAATCGGATTACCACATTGGAGATTGCAAATACAGGCTATTGCTGATGTCAATATGCCTTTTCCAGCAAGCATATTACCGAAGGACGTGTGAAAACATTTTCTACTTCCTAGGGCCTCCGCAGCAATGAAAAAAGAATGTTAGTAGAAGTAGGCTGCATTTAGCCGGCGTGTGTTTGTACGAGGAGCCATGCTCTCAGCTGAAGGTCATATACGAATAACTGACAGGAAGATTTTTGCCAGTGTCTACCGAACATGGTTCGTTTGTCGTGCAAACGTCATCTAACTCAGTGGTTCAAGGGCGGAGTCAAGATGCCTTTTGCGCTCTCCATGGTGTGGAGGAAGGGTGACTGCTACTTCTGCCGAATCAGTGTCCTTGGAATCTCCAACCGAAACAGGAAAAACAACTAAGTTCAGGGAGTTTTGGCAACTCTCGGTTGGTATACTTGCTTGGCAAGGTTTCGCTCCTGACACAAGAGATTCGTCTGACCAGGTGAACCAGTGTGCAGGCCGAGTGTCATTTTAAAAGCGAACAGGGACTGTAACCGCGTCACCCGAGGAATGAGCCAAGGTATCATTACAATCACACTTTTTGACGCCCCCTCAGTTGATTGCATCCCAGTTGGAATAATCCAGGTGTTCCTTTATGCGTCATCGCATTGAAAAATAAGTCCAAATTGGTGACAGTGGGAGTAGAGTTTGTAGTTTTCAATCCGACCCACGCACCGACGTTCGTCAAGCTGGCCGGCTTAACATCGCTCGCCCAGCTGTAGAGAGTTCCACTCTCTTCATTCTATTCACACAGATGTCCGAATTTGGTAATTTCCAAAGCCTCGGCAATCAACACCTGGAGCGTTGCTCCATTGAATCTCCTAGTGAGCTCTACCATGTCTAAGTCAATTTGGTGACCCGATTCCAATGCACATACAGCCACGGCCGATTCTCTTCATATTGCCTGGTACTTACTATTCGACTGCAATCGCAAAGTTATCACATCACACGTTGCGTCCCCAACGCTAACTATCAAAGCAGACAATGTACTGATTCTGCTGTGTGAAATCCATTTCGACTTGAATCGACTTGTAATGAACCAAATCACAGCAATTTACACCCAATTCACGGATTCATTGGAACAGAGCGATCTAGTCGCTTTTATTCTGTCAGCAGTCTCCCGCTTAATGTTTCCCCATGCCTTAAGTTTCGCACATGAAAGCACTGCTCCACCGGCGAAATAGTTTGCTGAAGTAAAGCCCATTCATCATTTAGAGGTAGGCTACTACTGTGCCAAAATCCAAAGTAATATCCGTTCAAGCTATATGTGCCGTGGTTACTAACGCATTTGCGAAAAATTCCATCAGTTTTTTGTGCGATTTCTGCGTTTGATGGTCGCTTAAGCCCTGAGCTACGCGAAATGCGCTTTGCACGCAACGCTAGAGTGCACAGGTATCATGTATTGGGTAATACAGTACGGCATCTCATCAGTTTATGTGTATGTGTTCAAGATAACCCTAATATCGGAACATATCACAAGTACAGCGCACTAACTATGTCGGATGAGAATAGACCCATGTACTTTCTGCAGTTCTAATGTAGAAATTACTGTTTGGTTTGGTTTCGTGTACTATTTTCAGGTCAAACAATTCGCCTCTTATGTGAGTAGATAACGCGAAGTAAGTGCAATTTGAAATTAGTACTTACATACTATCTCAACAAGATCTTCTTTCCCACTTGCATCGGCACACGTGCGAACAATTAATTAAATTCGCACATCGAATGCTTACATTCTGTTCACGATATTACACATTTAAAATGAGTGTTCAAATTTGTATGCGAAATGTGCGCATTCCAGGCGTCCGATTGGTCTCCTTGTTTTCAAGAAGGGTGCAATGTGCCAATTTAGCAGAGACACGCAACGTCTAAAGGCGCTATGCAATACTTCAACCGAGATGATCTCAGACCTACTTGTGTCTACAGATATAACTTCAGGGACATAGTAAACTAGTGCACTACACGACCTCTTGTCGCACGCAACCTAAGATTTTGGATCGACCCTTGCTACTGCATTATTCAATGTGTTGCGGTTACTTCGGCAACTTAAGTGTACTCTTTGGTTTTGTTCATCCACGATGTCTTTTGGCCTGAGGCGTCGGCAGCTCCCTCTCTGTACGGATGTTATGGTGATTTCCCTTCTATCGTCCTTGAGATTTACTTCCATGTCCGTGTTGACGGGGCTAGTTAATGTTTGTGGTAGGCTTTGGTCAAACACTATTCCTTCCGGTGCAGCGGAGCGGGTTTTATCAGCAGCTGAGCACGTAGTTTTTTCTGAGAGGGTTCTTGCAGTTCCCTCCGTTTGGCTGCGTTTCCATATATAAATATAACTATATATATATATATATAATCCGGTTTACACTGGGCATGGGGTTTGTGCTTGAAGCTGCGAGTGGTGCAGTGCAAGCCACCCATGATCCCTCTGTAAGTACAGACGTCTTGTCGCTGGCCACAGTGACCGTCAAATCAGAAATCGGATGCTACCAACCATATACATACGCTTGTTGATAGAGATTGAATAGCAGAATTTGATTAATCATCTCAATGGATGATGAATGAAATAGATGAATTCCGCGTTTCTCAGATAACGCGTAACAGTTTTATATTAAATATATAATTTAATTTATAAATGCAGCCAGTAAATAACTAATTCTGATCATGTGTTAACAGGATGACAACGAAGCATGGAGGCAACTAAATTACTGAGGATGGAAATAATAATATATACCTAGATGCGTGTATACATTAATAACGGTATGTAGCTGAATATACATCCAAAATTGAGGGTTACTTATTTAGCCTATATAAGTCACCCAAGTGTGGCATCTATGTCGCCAATCGGTAAGACAGCATTTATTGACCTTACTTGCGTGCATGACGAGTGCATAGTGAACTCTAGAAGTCCTATAACTTGGGCAGCACCATGAGCACTTAACATGTAACCTTTTTAGTTGCAACGTGATAGTTGACCTGTGCGTAGTGAGCGTTTAGGTTTCCTAGCGAGATGCAACTTTGTCGAGCGTATCAGGGCTAGTAGTACAAGCTACACGCGCCTCCATGATCGGTGGTTATTTATCCCATGTAGATCCCATGGGGTGGAATTAATATGGTCACTAGCAAAGCACTAGCTATTAGTCACACACGCTTTTATGACGAGTTCTTAGTATGCGTACACACGTCCCAAACTTTTTGCATCCTTCTGACCACTAGCAGAACCTGATTTTCTGGCCGACTATACCTTAACGTCCTGCGTTCATTGAAAACAAAATGGTCCTGTAGAAGTGGCATCATTATCGTCCCTAACGAACCCTGCTTTTGGCTCTTCAATCCACCGCGCACACTGTTCGTTAAGGCATATGAGTTACATGACATTGGTAACCATATGTCCCCGAGCGGGCCTCAATTAATGGGTCTACCCACGACTCCATGAACGGGTTTTACGTAGCCCCTATGAGTCGAACGTCAGTGGCATTGTAAAGGAAATTGGAAAAGCCTATACTATGGTGTGGAGTGGTTGGGATCACCTTTCGGACAAGCGCTCTAGATGTTTCCAAGAAGCGATATCTGTACCCAAGTACTTGGGACTTTCTTACGGAGACGTTCACCAGAGATATTCTGTACCATTAGGTCTTCGCCTATGCTTTCTACCCACTTGTACTTAGGCCGTTTGAAATGAGTTGACCAGTTTGACGTTCTTTGCAAAGAGAAACGGGCACCCGTGTTTGATAGAGTGGCATATGTTGTTGGTGTAGATTACGAAAAGCTGTGATCCCAGCACACGTCCATTGGTTTTTCGTTTTGGCGTAGAGTATTGCCAACATGAGCTGACTCTGTGATACATGGTTTAGGCTTGAGTCGGACCAGTTCGGCAGAGGATTTCCAATGCCATTGGACTCTAGTTCGGAAAACACTGAGTTGTGTGGCACTCGGACGAACACCCTTTGTATGTCCAAGAGGCTTGTGCCGATTGCTATTCCTCTGTCAATCATAAGGGTAACATGACTGAGGAAATTGTAACTGGCACGTTACATTTGAACACTTTAACGGAAAGCCATGTTGTGAGTACATTTTCCGTTACATAGTCCTGGTGATAAAGTTAAGTTGAGTATATCCTGTAGTTAAGATGTTAGGTACGTTCCATTAGAAGGTCAGGGCATACGCATCCGTGGAGCACGGGTTGCTTTTCTACCTCTCTGTACCACTCTTACCGTATTGTTAACTGACGAGACACAGTAATTCACTATATGAATACTGTTATCATGACTTAACTAACTGTTTATTTTATGGAAACTTCACAACCCGGATGCTGTTGGTGAGCCATTTTGTCTTCATAGACAAGCTTATAAAAATGGTTACATTTGGCCAACTAGTCGCTCCAGATTTCGGGAACAAGAGAAGCAATATAAGCGAAAACCGATGGGTGGAACAAACTCGCATATTTTCTAAAGAAAACACCATCAGATTACCGAAACGTGTAACAAAATGGATTCAGGAGTAGTCAAGAGAGCTTGCTTACATAGCGCCGCAATCAGTCAGCGTAACCAGATCTGTCAGCATGTCGTAACGTGTGTCTGCTTCCGCGAGTTGTTGCAGTATTTTCCTACGGGTATCCAGGATAATGCACATACTTGAAAAGTGTGGGATAATAGTCGCCTAGCCCCACTCCAGTGTTTAACAATGATCTGTCGGTCATAAGTTCCACATTTTAAGTACGAGTTTGTTTTCATCTCTGCACCTTGTGAGTGAAGTGATGTGATGGTACAGCAGAATACCCTCAAACCTTCTTGCAGTTCGACCTTGAATGCCTAGTTGTGGGATATCGAAAGGTCTAGGCTGTGTACGTTGAAATCACCCACGACAAAAACGTGACTGTAGTTTGAGAAAAGGCATTTTGCCAAGGCCGGTGTTAGGTAGGAACCCATCTCTAGAGTGGAAAGTGGAGAGGGCCATGTACGAGTACAACAGAGCAGCTGTTATTGTATCTGTGTAGTAATTGACACGACAGCGAATTACTGACTCGCGGCTGCAGAGGATCTAATGGTTCACAATCTAATTTGGTACGATAGTCTAGAATTGCATCACGCCCACAGTTTGGACGATGGTTTCGGAATAGTGAAGTCCCCGAATCGCTATCTCGAGATCCGCAACTTCTAAGCACAACAGAGTCTCGATAATAGAAGTGCAATTCTAAGTGTTTCTTGCCTGACTCATCCGAGGCTCAGCAATCATTCTGAGACAGTATTGGGCCATATTTTATATGCAGGATCGAGTTTCGGTTCTCAGTAGCAAATCTAAAGAAATGTGGTTTGGATGGGGATTGAGCCGACCGTTGTATGATTAACCGCTAGCCGCTTCTGGTGGTTTTATCGACGAGTGGCTTGGAGTTGCGTTCGGCAGCATCGTAGTTAGCCAATGTTGTAACTCATTTTTAGCAGTGTAGTAGATATGGCTAAGGGATTGTAATGAGTGAACCTTACGTTTGAGAATCGTAATCATTGTGTGATTGGAGTTGGGTCCCTACTTCGTTTGTCTGTTGACGGTATCGTCCGCAGTCTTGAACAGGAGTTCTTTAGGCAGTCTGTTCCGAGATGGCTGATAGCCATCCCGTGGCCTATGTGCTATCTGCCTGGAATAAACTTGGGACCGACTAGGAGATCATGATTTGCAAATTTTTAGCATGCAAATAAGTTGACTCAGACTTGTATTGTGACAACGTTTTGTCCTTGACCCGAAGAAGCTCTTGTTTCAAGCGCGAAAAGTTGTCACAATACAAGTCTAAAAACAACCAATATGGGTTCTTCAAGCTTTGGAAATTATGCTATCTGCTTGGTTTGCGTGTCTAGGTTGTGTACCTTTTTTCACCTGGCTGAGCTAGGCAGCCTTGAGAGGGAAGCGGCTGCAACGGTAGCAAAGTCCAGGGTCTCATGAACACAGTGTCACTGCTCCTGGTCGTGAGCCCCTGATTTGCTTTCTAATTTTCCTGCAACTGACTGACGCCATGGATAAAATTGGTTCTATTTATGGGGTCTAGCTGGAACTCTTCTAGATTTCGTTCGATCGCTTGCGCTTGCTTCAGAGGACGCCTGCAAAGAAGTAAACCAAACGCGCTTTGTTTCGGAGACAACCAGTGGGAAACAAGACTACTTCTACCTCATAAATATGAGTTAGCACAACCAGAAGAAAATAAGCATCATCACAGTGACTGCGATTCAGGTTCCTTGAAACGAGACTGACCTTGTCGTAGTGCAACAGCTTGCGTACCTGTTCCACCCATTGAGCAATGCTGGGTGGTGCCCCGGTCCCTTTGTGCGCTACTCCTAGCAGGTTGGTCAGTCGATAAAGGTCAGCTAAACTCAGTCTGCTGGTTCTCCAGTTTGGGGGTTGGAAATGGGATGGCTTTCATTTATGCAAAATAACTAGCACATCCCACCAGTTGCATTGTGGACAGGTTTTTGAACTAAAGTCTTTAGTTGAGGAGCCTATTCTTTCTTCTGTCTAGGTCCGTGGATGCTGTCAGTACCTCAGCCCACGTGCAACAAAGACTATTTCCCCAATACTCAACCACATCCTGCATCGGCCTTCGCGCCGGTTTTCAAGAGTCGCCTTATCTGTTGCACATATCAGAGCGAAAAAGTGAAAACATGATACTGCTTGCGCATCCCTTCATTCGTTTCCACTTATTTCGCTTCATACCCTCCTGACCAGATAACTAACCTTCCTTCTACAAGTACCAGCTTAATTGACAGCAGTCGTACAGCCAGTGGAGTCGAACCATTTGCAGACATCTTCCCGTACCATCCTCTGGATGCCTATGGGCAAAATTCCCTAATAAGGCCACACTGTCCCGTTTCTCTGGCGGCGTCAGTTTTCCCACTCAAGGACAAACAGCTCAACTGGCTGAAGTCGCACACATGTTGGACACACTGGGTACTGACATGTGTTGGTTATCCGAAACTAGGATCATTGAGCAGCGCGGATTAGTTGAACTGACTTTGCCGGAACTGTCCTCTCGCCATTGGTTGCACGCATCCGGAGATGATGATGCGGCAAACACTATAGTCAAGCCGATGGGGCATTTTTCTTAGCTAGAAGGCCAAATTCTCATTGGCTGATGGAATCCCGTGGGCAGCCGTTTATGTGCAATGCGTTTGACAGTATCAGCTAAAGGTTGGTTTAACAAGTAGTGATAGACGATTTTTGTTTATCTTTTTGGCTTGTGCCCATGCCGACTGCAGTTTCGTTGCTGCACACAACGCCCTCTGTCAAGAACTAAAGGCACTTGCACACAGTTTCGCTGGCTCCGACACCGTCTTTTGTACATCGGATATGAATACACAAGTAGTTCGCTTGAGTTCTTCAGCAGCTTAATTCCGTGATAGGTATATACTTAACGCGGACGGTGGGGACAGCATCGAATGTCAGTTGCAATTAGATGCCGAGAACCGGCTGTTTATAGCAGCGAAGCTGTTAGGCACAGCTTGAGCCAAAATACCAATTTGGCGTCTCTCTGTAGCCAGCCAGCGTTGGATCCAAGTAGATCACGTTTCCTTAATCTATAGACGGTGTGGTTCCACCGCTCGAGGTGGAATACTTGTGTTGGCTTTGACCATTTTTTGTGTTCTGTCACTTTACAACAAACGTTGTTGGGAGGCGTAGCTAGTGCCTGTCTCGATTCCGAAGTGAGCATTTCTCTCAATCCTTCATCGGACGAGCATACCAAGATGCCCTGCGTACCTAACGTTGACTCCCTTGTCCTATTGATACTGCGGTGAAGTGAAATGGGATCTTGGCTGCTACATACAACGTGGGAGCTTCCGCTTCCGATACCATCATTCTTTACTGCAAATAGCACCCTATATTCGGGAGATAGTTGGACTTGCTGGATTCCAAAAATCTCCTGGATGTCTCTGAGTACAAAGTAACTAGACAGACTAATATGCGCGAACTAAAACGGTACAGCCAGGTGGAGCAGTCGGGTTCTGAAAATAGAGGCAGGAGCAGTATAAACGTTTCGCAAGCTCTTCCAGATGATCCGCAATGCTGCTTCCAGAAATCAGACGTTAACAAGATAATTAGAGGCAACACGGCTGTCCTGATTCAAAATAAGGAACGCCGTATTGTTCCATATGCAACGGAATTGCAAGCTAATTTCTGCTGGCCCCCTGCTCCTAGACATCTTCTTACTCGGGTGGCATGGTTTCTAGGCTATATAGGAGAGTGTCATTGGATATCTGATCACAGCCCTTATTTGTTTTATAGCAACTGACATGGATTCCCTTGGCTCTTGCGATAAAAATGAACTGTGTTGAGATCCTATGGAAAGCACTGACTTTCAGTTTCCAACAGATCTGAAGGGAAGAGGCCATCCTAGTTAACTGGAATGAATCAGTTATAGTGTCAGTTTGCAAGAGGTGCATTTGCACCGATGGTGCTGACCATAGGGGTATTAGCCTATTGCAGCTAGTGACAGAATTCCTGACTATAGTTCTCATTCGTCGTCCTACTGCGGAACGGAAATCGCAGACTGAAGAATAGCAAGCAGGTTTACACTCGGATGGGGCTGTGTAGACAACATGTTCACTCTGCGATAAGTGATAGAACAACGCCACAAGCACCACAGATCGACGGTCACTGGGTTTCTCTCCTTCAAACGTGGGTTTACTCAGTCTGTAGATCAAGTATGTTAGAAACACTTGCACGACGGTTTGTTCCTATCAAATAAGTGAAAAGTTGGTGTATTCTGTGCTCGGACACCGCAGGCTACATCAGGGTCTTCCGTGACCTAATCGAAGTTTTTCTACAACAAGTGGCGTTCGTCAGGTATGTCCAATTTCCCCATTGTTATTCAGCTTCGTTGTTGACTCTATTATGGTGTGTTCCCTTTGCGGAATCTTAGGATACAGGCGTTAATGTGTTGCATTGTAAAAATCCAGCTGATCCAGATTATGCGAACTATGTTTTCATGTTGTTTAAGTATATTGAGGCGGGGCTTTTGACCCCAAATATCTTTATATAGTGCTTCCATCCGTTGTTACTCGCTGCAAAACTGCAAATCGAGTGTGTAACATTTGCGCCACCATTCCTGCTGGCTTTCTATATTTATGCGACTACACAATTACCGTTTTTTCTACCAAGCTGGTTAACACTCCTTGCAGAAAAAAGGGAGTCTTGTGTGCTTTTGCGAAACTTGGTGTCATTTACGCATTTGGGATGGAAGTGCGCCTTCAATAAACAAGTTTAGCCACAGCTTTGGGCCACTCACACCCATGAGTTATGTGAAGTTGGTACTGACAAATAGTTCAAATCAGAACCTTGGTCTGCCATCACATTGTTTGTTTCGGCGCAAGGCTCAATTTTTTGAGGCAGGTGGCTGCCTCAATCCCTACGGTGCGCATAGATTACAGATTTAGCAATTTTTATTATTATCTCGAATATAAGTGTGGAACACCGCACAAAAGTTCGAAATGTGCTGATCGTCATAGTTTACACGACGCAGTGAAGCAAGACGCTGACAAATGCTGACAAACGAGCCGAGATATTTCGGTTGTACGCTGCAGAGATGTTTACAGAATGGTTAGATAACCTTCAGCTTTTTGTTCAAAATACGACAAACCTCATTAGTTAAGATATGATGAATGTTGTTGTTGTATACCTGGGTTCCGACAAAGAATGTGTCAGCACTGCGAACTGGAAAACCAATATGGTATACACAATTTAGAAACAAGAGATATTGAGTTCTACTCGAAATAGTTTGAATACCCACACCTTCAAAATGTGAAACAACTATCATTAGAGTGACTTCAATTGAAGCTGGACCGCCGAGTGTGGCCGCATGGCAGAAGACCGTTGTTGGTAAGCAAGAAATCAGCTCACATTAGTTATGTGGAAAGTATAAAATGCAGAAGACATTGTCCAACACTTCGGCTATTAATCGCCCTTTTGTAAAGCATCTATAGCCGTTCGACAAGACAATCACGCGTTTACGGGGCGGGATATAAAATGACAGCTGCGACTAAGGTATTTTAGAAACCTGACTACGCTTCTTACCAAACGTGTTCAGCATTAACATATAAACGTTGCGGAAACAAGCATGGTGTGTCTACCATCGACCATCTGCTCTGCAATTATTATCAAACTAATCTTTGCTCCTGGCAGAGTGATGCTAAACTAAGTTACTAACCATATGCCATTGTAAATTCTTATTGTAACCAAAGAAGCAAAATCTTGTACCGAATCATTCCCAGGTCAAATAAGTTTGTTTATACAAACTTTTTGATGTATTCACACAAATCCACGAATCTGTAAAGCTGTGAGAATTCATACTTCGTGACCAGTATATATTTGTGCAATGTCGAGAAAGGAGAACAATTCAGAATTCACCCCGGGCGTTCCAAATCCTACGAAGGTAAAATGTGTTATGCCACAGCTGAATACATCAAAACGGTCCTCATTTCTCATCGACCTTATGCGATTTAACGCTTAGTTGACTGAAACCTGTCTAAGGAATGCACCGAATTACATGCAGTCATCTTTCCTGTGTTCGTTATCGTTCTGGTACAACACAAACGCATCCCATACATTCTATTTGGTACGCTTGTCAAAGAAGGGTACAACATGAAGTAATGGCTTATGATTAAGTAATGCACTTGGATAAACTGTATTCGGGTATGTCAAATAAAACAGGTAGAAAATAACAGATTAGACAATGACACACAAACATGGGAAGGCAGTGTTCTCCACATTGAGCACCTTCATCTGGCGAGCAAACGAAGCGCTGCAGTTGCGAAGACGTTAGTGTTCAAGTTGATTAGGAACGATACATCAGTGTATAAGCTAAGATGGAATGGAGATAACAGGGAAGATAATGAAAGGTGGAGCAGTTTAAAGAAGCCCCCAAATTCAAACTTTATTCACAAAGGGGTTATATTATTTATAGAATAACGCATGCTCAATTTTTGGCTAAATACTTTCAAGTTTTGATAAAAATTGTAGCGGTTCCATAGAGCGAACGATCTTCAACTACTAAGAGAGTTTAAGAAATGAGGGTAAACTCTGGAATTAAAGTTTGCTTTTTTGTATACGGGCTTGTGTTTCATCCTCAATGCGTCATTTGACGAAGCATTTACATTGGCATTTGCTTTTCCCCTTTGGATTTAAGCTTTAATGCTGTTGCTGTGGAATTGCAATTTTCAAACAATACTTAACAATTTATCTTGCCTGCACTAATCTTGAAGATATGTCAGTGCTTTATACTCATTCTGGACAACGCGCGAAATTAGGAACTTGTTACGCTTGTTAACAACATCGGGAAGTACTTAGAAATGAGCCACAAACAAACACCGGAACTTTGGGAAATACTTGTGCTAGCTGACAAACTAATCTGAGACTTTGTTTAGTCCTCGAGAAACATTCATCGCTGATCCTTTCAAACACTTTATGATAGCTTCCCATAAAGTAACAGAGCTTAATGCTATTACGCGTCGAATGATTAAATCGAGGAAGGCGCTTTGATGTTAAAGAACGCTACTTATATTCTGCTGAGACACGTAATTTTATTAGTCTCGATGATTATCGTCCAGATGTTCCGACCATCTTGGATTGCCACAGATTCGTAGTGGCAGTTTATTCACTTACATCAATCAACATTAGTGTAACATAGCAGCCATTATGTCCAACCTTCCAAAAATGTTCAACAATTGCCATTCGAAACAGTCGTTTTCATTTAAAAATTTGAATAAGCGCGTACAGATGCAAACGGGTCAATGTAGACCTTTCCTTTTGTCTTCTTAGGGCCCACCGAACAAAAGGTGGCATTCGGCCGCGCAAATTAAAAGTTGGGGTGACGGACAAATGTGACAACTCTCTTTCCATGACAAAATAAGGATTAAAAAATGCATTACGAAAAGCTCTTGTTTGAACTTAATGTGGACTTCATGCATTTGATCTCAATGGTGGTCTTAGCAACATGCAACTAGTGAGCATTAGCGTAACTCAACACGATACTAAGCATTCCGACTTGATCCAGTCGATGACAGGTGGATTGTAGTTGCGCACCAACGAAGCAGCCAGATGCGGTGTGTGTACGCATGGGGTGCGAAGGATTTGGTCACCTTCCGTAGTACCCATTTACACAAATATTGCATCACATTGGAATTTAATACCCTATCAATTCGGCTGACCGCACTTACATGTAGATTGACGATCTTGTGTTAATTGATGCCGATAGGTTGTCCTTTCTTCGTCGGCGAAATTGGCAAATTATTGGTGCATCCGGTTTGTTTTTTTTCCTACATGTAAAGATCTCATGAACTCTAAGCTATCCACTTTATATTCAGCACTATACTGAACGGATAGCACGCAGTAGGTCAACCCAACACATCTGTCCACTGTATTTTTCCACACAACTGCCCAGGTTTACACTGAAAATGTACACCTATAGCCAAATTGGACAAGCCATTGTACTTTTCGTAGCTCTAATTTAGTAAGTACTTTTTCGTTTGGTTTCAGATTACTATGTTCAGGTAGTTGGTAATTAAAAGCATTAGGACTGAAACCGGTTTCTCCCGTGTAGAAATAGTGAATGTCTGGCTATTTAATACAAATGCTGTGCTTGTAGCTTTGAATCGTCTGATCCCCCTTAAAATATCATACCTTGTTCCAAATCTAGACATCTACCGTTTCATTTCGAAGCTATTTGCCTCAGGTCCCCTATGACCTACGTAGAAATTGGCCGATCACGTATACCAGGGTGGTAGCATAATAACCTTACACGAATAAGCCGGAGTATAGGATGCATAATAAAGACAATGGTATCGCGGATGACCGATATAAGAGTTTGTCGGGTAAGATTGCTACTGCATATAACAAAAATTATAGCATTGTATAGCACGATTAATTACGATTTTCTGCATTTGCAATAAATCACGTGGATGAGCTGTGCCGATTAATAAATTAAATATTGGTGTTTGAAATCACATAGTAAACTTATATATCATGCGCCCAGGATGATGCGTACAGGTTTTCTGTATCACCCACTCAACCAGTAAACTCAGGTATATCACCTCCTAATGCTGGTTGTGTCTATGCACAGTAGAAGAAGTTGGGAGGCTTATGCAACGCATTTCTCGAGATTACGAATACAAACGTAGTCAATACCATTACAGTGAAAGTAAGAGCTGACTGCTACTTGATGATATGCTAATTGCACAGCAGAAGACAGATGCTGTCACTGAGCTTCTTTCATCTCCAAGTCAAATCGACGGTACGCGAAAATGCGCACTGACCGATGGGAAATTCTACGCAAACGTTACTCAGTACATCGCCCAAACTACTTCTGTAGGTCATCTATTTGATCTATGTTACAGAGGTAATTATTCACCTTTGTTTCCTAACAACCATCTAAGAGATATAGTGACCTCAATCATTGTTTATTTGCCATCCGCCTTACCGACAATTTGCCGAATGCATTGATTTTGATGACTAATTACTATGCTGTTTGGTGATAGTCTTTGTCGCGAACCTATGAACTTGTTAAGGTAACCTGGATAGTTGCAAACAATTCTCTTGGCAAACTCAAATTTTAGTATATCTGAATGCTTATGTCATAAACTGAAGAGCAATCATTTCAAAGTTTCCATCAATTAATGTGAATATCACCTACGGTCCTCGAGTGTGTATCCTACTTTTGTCGTCAGATCATGCTGGTTGACACAGGGCACTCCACACCTTTGACGATTTCATGATTTTGCTCGAGATATTCGTTACTAGCAGTGTTATGTGTAATTAGGGCTAAAGCGTCTAATAGCGAGTTAAGATTTGTACATATGAGTGCGGGTAAAATTTCTTTTGGGTTGACAAAAATTTCCCCCTCGGGTCAACGGATGGCAGAAATACTTACTGTCTATAAAGGATGCCGCGACTTCCGCATTTTCTGAACCCCACGCGGAAGCAAATACAACCGTCATTGTGGTCGAGGTAGAGGTACAGTTGAATGGACTAAACTCCACTGTAGTGTCTACCAGTTTCAGTTCCCGGGCCCCACAGTTGTCGCCATCCAAAACACGCAGCCAGGAAAATTTGGAATCCAGCTAATACAGAGAATTTCAGAACACTGCAGTTTAGAGCACATCACGATCATTTTAATAACATTGCATATCTAGTGTTGGAAGTGGTTGAAAAAGACTGTTACTTGAAACAAAGCATTTACCTTGCTGTAGACTAACTCGGAGACAAGACGTTGGATATTCTCAAAAAAGTGGGTTTTTGAAGAATTGCTTGATTATAATTATCGGTTACAACATATGACTCACTTTCAAGTTGGTGATACGAAGATGAATTTGATTTCCCATGTTACCACTGATTCTCCAAATGCACAAGGCATTCTTCTTTCCATCTCCTTTAAAAGAAAAGCTCCCGGTGCTCCCATACAATTGCCATCCACAGTTATCTGAGCAGAACAAGCAGTGGAAGCGGACACTTAATGCGATGCATCCGCATGTATAGCTTACGACAAATGGTGATAGAAACCAATATACGGTAAATTTCTGGATAGCCAAAGTGCGAAGTTTATTCTT
>CALYDF020002287.1:0-39888 GCA_944474145.2 Dicrocoelium dendriticum | reverse complement strand
AGTGAGAAGTTACAACGAGAATACTCAGTTTTGCACCGCATCCTCGGGTTTATTTAACATGCTAATCTTGTTTGGAGGGATAATTAATCTATTCCATAATTTGCGCAGGTTAGGCAACGTATTTGCAAATATCCAAGGTCGCGGGGAAAACAAAGAAGTTTGGGAGAGAGTTCTAGGGTTGGCATACTCGAAGAGAAAATTATTCTGCTGGCATTCCAGGCGGCTAAACTGTGCACACAATTTTAGAAGATTACCTCTGAGATTGGAGTTATGGCTGCGTTTCAGCAAGTGGCAGCATACATGATTAGAGTCATACAATATTTGGTAGATTAATATGAGATTGGGACACAGCCTTCGGTAGCAGCCACTGGAAACTCCCAGTGACTTCAGCCTCTGATGGTAAGACCGATTTAGTAGGCCACTAAGGTTGTTTCTGGCCTTGGGTTTTGGTAATTTTTGTGCACTTTTTAGTCGCGCTTCAAACAAGGTTGCTTGGATGGCGTATTCAACATGAGGGCGCACGTAAGAATTGTGCATCATGGGGAATATGGTGGCCGAATCTTCCGAATGCTCTCCGCAGCAAGCCCACGTGCTGGTTGGCACTCTTCGCAGCTGCCTCAGCCCGCTTTGAACAAATAACTTCACTTTGAATGAGCACACCAATGCTGTGTTCTTGGGAAGCTGCAATACATGTAACCCAAGGCTATACACATAGTCATGTCTAAGGCGCCATTGAACAGCGTGACAAGTTTTCACATTGAACAGTAGGATATTCAAAACCGACTAAATTGAAATTGTGTTAAGGTCACGGTGGAGCTTTTCGTGGTCTTTCGGTTCTTTGATCGCTCGCCATTCCTGATATCATCCGCGAAAAGTAAAAATCGGAAGTAATTTTTCTCACCCGATTGTTTATGAAACTCAAGGATGGACGGGCCAGAGCCGTGTAGTACGCCGCACTCCACCTCAATTGGGTCGGACAACGATTCTCGTACTCTCACCTTTAACCAACCTTCGTGCAGGAAATTGCTTATCCAACGCAGCAGTGGGTCACCAACACCATAGAGCTAAGTGTATGGTGGAGAATTTGATGATCTAAACGATCAAACGCTTTTTAGAAGTCCAAGTAAATCACGTCAACTCCTGCTCCACCATCAACTGCTTCAGTCCAGCTGTTGCGTGTAATTAACAATTTCGCACTGCATGCACGCTTTTGTCGCAAGCCATGTTGCTCTGGTGCTATTATCTAGTGATTTCCCGGATACTGCATGAGTGCGTCATCGCTGATAGACTCCATAATCTTGGAAAGCACAAGGGATAGCGTTATAGGGTGGTAATTAGTTAGGTCAGTGCGACTACCTCCATTATGAATAGGAGTGATTACCCTACGCTTCCATATTGTTGGAATATGATTCTCCTCCATACAGCGTTGGTAGAATATAGCCAGAGGTTCCGCCAGATCACTGGCTGCTGCCTGTAAAGCCTTCCGTCGAATGTTATCGACACCAGGAGAGCTGTGGATACGCAGGGACAACAGTTTCTTTGACACAGTTTCTGCAGTAAAATTAATATTGAGTAAAGCTGATGGTGGGACAATAGAAATAGGAATGTCCGATGGGCCCGTTACTCTTTGGAACGATTGTGAGTAATGGAACCGTAAGAGATCGGCTGCTTTCGTTGATCATCGCGTACACCCGTCAGTGTTGACCAGTGGTGGAATTGTGTGTTACACTTTACGGAGGCTATTAACATGCCTGTATAATAAGTTGCGGTTCGTGCAGAATCTCCTCACTAACTCCTGCTGATGCGTCAGCTGTTCCTCGCGGATCAAACTCACAAAGAAGTTACGCTGTGCCACATAGGCAGTTCAGGTTTCGGAATTCGGGGAGTTTTGTGAGCTCTCCATGCCAAGTGCTTCAAGGACATGTATTTGCTTGTTCCGCTCCTCAGAAAAGACTTCTTTTTCCTTTGACCATGGAAGACTTTCTGCTCAGAAGCGTGCATTACTAGTGTGGTGCATATCCTTGTAAAAGTGTCCCAGGCGATTTCTGGGGGCTTTCCTTTATGGAGAGCCAAGCTATTACCTAAACAAGCGCGGATAACATGTTGAAGTGCGTGACCGTATACACTTTATCCTCCCCTTCCTCAGGATATTCCGCGCCACGTAAATAGTTAAACAGTAGAGTCACATGGTGTGCTTGTAATTATTCTATCTACCATGAGTTCTTTGTTGGTAAGCACAAGAGCAAGTATCGAGGGCATGTCAGCATTTCGAAATCGGGTGGGCGGGGCCACCTGTTTGTACAAAGGTTAGCTAGAAACCACCTCTTATAAACAGGCTTTGAACTGCATGCTACCGGCCGCCGCTATTTCCAGATCATGCACATTAAAGGCGCCTGCGATGAAAAGGTAATTGTATGTCTGGCTCAAAGCAACCTGAAGAACGTGGTTTGCTTTGGAGTCTATTTCATAGGTAGAGTTTGGTGGACGGCAAATCACAGCTATAAGACATGTGTCATTGTTCCGCAACCATAGCCAACACCAAAGCGAATCTGGGGCACGGATCTCAGTGGTCAATAACCTCAAATCGGAACTTAGGCTTGTAATACAGAATTATGCCACCACCACTTGCAGCTCCGTCATTCCGAAGCAGTGACATACCAGGTAAATTGACTTCAGCGTCTGTTATCTCAAGGCTTAACCAGGTCTCCGTATTCATAATGAGATCCCGCGGTTGTGACGCCTGGTGTTCTCTAATTTCGCCCAACGTGCTAAGAAGACCTTGGGCGTTAGTATACAAACATGATAGTAATTTTGATGTTAGAAGTGTGCAGGTGAATAACAATTAGTTTTTAGTTTTAAGCCGACCGTTCTTTGGTTGGTCGATAATCATTTTCTGCGTGGGTCTTTGGTTCATGAATTTCAGTCAGACTGTATGGCAGCTTGGAGCTACCCAGATCGAGATGTTCTCCCGTGTGTTTCCCTGTCCCTTCAGGTGTCATTAATGCCATATTGTCTACAACTCTGCAGGATCGTGGAGGCAAATATTTTACTGAAGTTGCGTGTTCCAAGGAAATGCTGATAACTAGTGGCCGTGCGCCTGCCATCTTTAGCCTAATCTCGGTAGGCAACCTGGAGCGATTCTTCAACCAGCTATCCAATTGGACTTCTGTCCTTCCTTCGGAGTGTAGCACGACTTTCAATATTTTTGGACAGAAGCCCTTGTAGCTTGTTGATGAAGGAATTCTGGTTAGTGATGTAGCAATCAGGCTGTCCAGAGAGTGTTTCACGGATGTAGCACCAGTGCTGTCTGTCATGTTTTTGCGCTTCGTGCTCAGGAGAGCCCAGTAGTTTAGAAACACCATGAACAAATACCGTTTTCTTGCTTTCATTCGTAGAAGGGCCGCCATGGTTTTCTTTGTACTTTGACCGTCCTTTTCAGAGAATATCAGGTATTATGCGTTCCCCGCTCGATGGGTTGCGGAGATGAACTGCTGAGAGTAGAACTATCGCTGTATTCTCTGTTGAATACAAGGTTATTCGAAAAAATCGCGGTTCACTGTAGTACACTGAATTTGGGTGACTCGCTACACGTCGTAGACCAGTTGGGTCAAGCCCAATACCAATCGCATCGCAGAATGCCACTGGTTGTGAGCATCCACCAACTTGCCCATTATTGGACTAGAACTTATATCAGGAACGTTAGTGTTCACAACGGTTAACGCACTGTGGATCTGTTTAGCGAATGTTGGTTTGAGTGTTGTGGCTGTTAACTTGGATGGTTTGCCGAGCACTAACGCACGTTTTGAAAACGGCGCCGCATCGCTCGTGCTTGGTCCAGAAAATGGACGTACGGGTGTCTATTTAGGCGTTTGTATCGAGGCGAGCGATGCGTATGTTACCCGGCTCTAGACTGCCAGTGTCGGTGTTGTGACAAACTCGTGCGATATGGTGTCTAGGGTTGAGTTAATAGCAGTCACGCTGGATGTTTCTTGCCTACATAAAGGATTGGTAACTATCGAAGTAGGTGGCGTAGATGCCGTCGGGCGGTTAGCAAGCCTGACTTTAGGCTTCGACATAAAGGCATAGCTCTGAGGGGTTTGCTGTAGAGCAAGATCGTTGCTATTAGATTCTAATGACAAAGCCCTGAAGCTCGCCATCTGCGGGATTGTTTCAGTCAGTTTTTTATACTGTTCCATGAGCGATATTATACATTTGACTATTGACATTGCTTTGCATTTCTGGCAAAACTAGAGCGAATCAGCCCGGTTGATTTGTCTCTTGTAATTTAGTTGGCTTATACCATCACAAGGGGGTGAAATGGAAGGCCGCAAAATTCACAAATAATGTCCCGCTGCACTAATCGTATACACCATTGCTTCCCACATTTGCAGTTTGATGAAATCAAATCCATTGAGGACCGTTTTTGAAAACGAACGCTGCCTTTGTCTGGTCACTTGAGGTAGAGGGCGAGTGACGCTCGCGTTCTTTGTCCCAGTCGCACTCTCGACGTCGGTTACCGTCGGCGACTGTGCACGACGAGGACACACGTACACTGGTTCCTGTAGGACAAAGCCGTTGGATGTGGCTTGTAGTGGGTGGCTGAGTGCTGGTAATGGAAAGTGCTGGCAATGGGCGAATGCAATTGAAACCACATATTGAGTCGTAGCTTTGTTAGAAATGCTGCTATGAATGTAATTCTAAGACCACCAAATAGCGCGGGGAATCCTTGATCGATCACAGTATCGCTGCAGTGAAAGCTGTTAAAAACAACAGAGTGGCGCTTCTGGATAGAAGCATGAAACGGGTTAAAACAACTTATGTAGCACAAATCACTTTCCGTAGGAAATACTTTCGTGAAAATATGCCCACTGAACACGGGGAGTTATTCCGATTCGAATGAGTGTATGATGACTGCGCTAGGTGAAGAAGAAGACGTAAAGCGTTTACTAAGCGACCAGTCAGGTGGGTGACAGCAGCACGTGGTAAAAACAAGTGCTTGATACGTCCCGTAGGATGGTTGGGGTGAAGAGGATGCAAGCAAAACATGTGTGAGTCATCTACCGAGCGTCTATCGAGGTGAATGCATTGATAAATGAGGTCAGAGTGAAACTTTAAAATATCGAGTGTGAGCGTGCAGAAATACACGGGGTGCATTGGGCGTTGATGCAAAGCGTAAGAAAAGCAAAATATGGTCTCGAACTTGGGTCCATTTGATACACAAATCCAGTTGAAAGGTATGATTAGTGTAATCTACAGTAGCAAAGTCTAGGTAACAAAGTGTTGAGAGCTAACAGCAACATCTAATCGCTTATTAAAAACATCGATGATAGGGGGGATACAACTGAGTCTGGGTGTTCCTTCCAGGGTTGGAAATCCCGAAGGGAAAAGTAATTACGTCCACAGCCTAAACGGCTATATTGTTCCTCCAATTTTAAGCAGCTGCCCCTGAGCTGCATGTGACTAAGTTTCAGCAGGTAGCGGCCTACGTGGTTGGGGTCACACAATATCTGATTCGCTAATATGAGATCGCGGAGCAGCCTTCGGTAGCGTCCGCTGAAAATTCCCAGCAACTTCAGCCTTCGGTAATAAAAGCGATAGCGCAGGTGCATTACATTCTTTGTTGTTATTCGTTGTGGTGCCTCTAACGCCTCTAGGTCATGCTGCAACCAAAGTTGCCATGCTTGGATAGCGTATTCAACATGCGGGCTCAAGTAGAAATTATACATCATTGGGAAGATTGAAGGGTCAGATCTCCCGAATGTTTTTCGTAGCATGCCGACATGCTGGTTTACTCTTTTCGCAGCTATCTCAGCCAGTTTGTAACAGTTGAGGTCACTCTGTACGAGCACACCAAGGTCACGTTCCTTGGAACTGGTCTGCAATCCGTGTGCCCCAAGAAAATATGTGTAGTCATGTTTATGGCGTAATTGCGCAACGCGACATTTGTCTACGTTGAATGGTAGGGCGTTTCGAACTAACCAGTTCGACACTGTGTTAAGATCATACTGTGGCCGTTCGTGGTCGTCCGGTCCTCTGAGCATTCGCTATATCTTGATATCATCTGCGAAATATAGGAAATTGGAAGCAATCGATCCACCAACTCGTTAATGAACGCCAAGAATAGACGATTTCCAAGCAACGAGCCTTGTGGCACACCACACTCCACGTCAATTGTATCGGACAAAGATTCTCGGACTCTTACCTCCAGCCGACGTTCGTGTAGAAAACTGCCTATCCAACTCAGGATTGGGTCGCCAGTGCCGTACTTCCAAAGTTTGTAAAGAAGAATTCGATGATTTAAGCGATCAAATGCTTTTGGGAAGTCCAGGTAGATTACATCGGCTCCTGCTCCATTATTGACGGCTTCAGTCCAACGATTACGTGTAATTAATAGGTTAGTAGTGTATAAAACGCATTTGACTTAGGCCGTGTTCTGGGCTATTAAGTTGGGACTTCCCAGATACTGCATTACGCATCTGCGATGATTGATTCCATAAATTTGGATAGCTCAGGAAGTAGCGTTATCGGACGGTAGTTGGTAGGGTCAGTGCAGCTACTTTCTTTATGCATAGAAGTGATGACACCTCGATTCCATACTGGTAGAATAAGGTTCTCCTTTAGATTTCGCTGATAGAAAACGGTCAGTGGTTCTGCTAGATCAATAGCTACCGCCTGCCGAGCCTTCGGTCGAAGGTTGTCGACTCCAGAAGAACTGTGGATACTCAAGAATAGCAACACAGCTTCCGCAGTGAAAGTGATGTTGTCTAAACCTGACGGTGGAGTACTAGAAACTAGAAGAATATTTGGGCTCGTCACCTGCTGGAAAGTTGGAGTAATGAAGCCGTAGAAGATCGGCTGCTTAGACTGCTGACCGCGTGCATTCATCAGCCGTGACTGGTGCTGGAATCTCTGCTTTACCTCTTGGACGCTGTTAATGTGCCTGTACAGAAGTTAGCGGATCGTGCAGAATAGCTTCATTAATTCCTGTTGATGCGTGACGTCCTCGCTGATCAATTTCCCCCAAAAGTTACGATGCGTCACGTATGCAGTCCAGGTTTCGGCAATCGGACAGCCCTTGTGAGCTCTTTATACAATTTCCCTCAAGGTTATACGTTTACGTGTTCCGCTCCTCAGAAATGATTTATGCTTGTTTTCGGCTTGGAAGGGCTTTCGCTCCGGTGCTTGCGCTACCAGTGTGCTAAACGTCCTTGTAAAGGTTTCCCAAGCAACACCTGGTGGCATTGGGTTAAGAAGGTAAAATATATATCCTTAACAAGCGTAGATAACGCCTTATAGTGCGTGACAGTATGCACTATCATCCCACATCTCTGGATACTCCGCATAAGATCTATAGTCAAAGAAAAGCGTTACCTAGTCACTGCGACCCAGTGGCGTGCTTGTAACCATCCCATCGACCATGAGTTAATTGTTAGTGAATACAAGTTCCAGTAGCAGTGGATTGTTAGCAATTCAAAATATGGTGGGAATGGGTACTTGGTTGTACAGAGGGTGGGTAGCAGGTAGCCCTTGCAAGCAGGCTTTAAATCGCGCGCCATCGATTGCTGACATTTGCATGTCGTGCATCTTGAAGTCTCCAGCGATAAGAATGTGAGTGTAGGACTTGTTCAAAGCAAACTGAAGGACCTGGTTCACTTTGGAGTACATTTCCGACAGTGAGTTTGGAGGGTGGTAAATTAGGGCTAGTCGACATGTGTCCTTGTTCCACAACCATAGGCAGCACCGAAGTGAATCAGGCGCGCGGATTTCCGGGTGATGGAAAACTTCACATCGGAGGTTTGTATTATAATAAAGAATCACACCACCACCCCTTCCAATTCTATCGTTTCGAAACAGTGACATAACGGGTAAATTGATCTCGGTTAGGTTAAGTTTTAACCAGGTCTCTGGAATCATGACGAAATCCCAAGGTTGTGAGGCATGAACTGCTCTAAGTTCGGTCAAATTACTTAGAAGGCTTTTGGCCATTAGATACATACCGGAGAGTGTTTTCGTTGTTAGGAGTGCGTTGATTGATGTCACATTCGTGTTTGTGGGTAAGCCGGCCGTTAGGTGGCCGACCTTTAATCGTTTTTCGGTTTATGAATTTTAGCCAAGTTGCATGGCATTGTTGAGCGTTCCTGAACAAAAGTTTTACTTGTGCTGTGCTCTGTCCTGTTGTGTGTCGTGGGTGCGGTTGTGTCGGTCACTCCGCAGGACGGCGCGGATAAAGAATTTACGGCGTTTGCCAGTTGCATCGAATTGCTTACGACTCTTGGCCATGCACTTGCTACCTTTAGTCGTATATCTGTTGGCAACCTGACTCGAAACTTTGACCAGTTATCCAATAGAACTTGCGTCATTCCCTCGGAGTGTAATACTACTTTCATTAGTCTTGGACTGCAGCCCTTGTAGTTAGGTGATGACGTAACTCTTGTCAAGCATCTGCCAATAACATTGTTAACAGATAGTGTTTCTCGGATGTAGCACCATTGCTCTCGGTCATGCGTTTGCGTATCCTGATCGGAAGAATCCAGAAGCACAGAAACACCATGAACAAATATGGAAATTGCTATCCCTATTAGGAATGCCGCGTTGCTCAACTGCTTCTTTTTGACGATGTTTCCAAGGTATATCAGGGAATATGCGCATTCCGCTCGGTGAGTTTAGAAGACGAGCTGATGAAAGCAGAACATCTGCTGAGTTTAGTGTTACTCAAAGAATTCGAGGTTCACCAGAGTGCAGTGAGGTCGGGTGACTTACTACGCGTTGCAGCATTGTAGGATCAACCCGAATAATAATCGCATCACAGATGAAACCCCACTGGTTGCGATCGTCTAGCAACTTGCCTTTTATTGTGCCAGATTTGGACTCGGGAACATTGGTGCACATGAGAGTTAACGCAGCGTAGTTTTGTTTAGCGATTGTCGGCTTTATGGTTGTTGCTGGCAATTCGGGTTGTTTAGAAAGCACCACTGGAGTTGACAGTGAAAGCTGCTTCACCTCACGTGCGCTCGGTACAGAACATGGACCTACTTGTGTCGCTCCCGGGGTGTTTTTCGAGGTAATCGATGCGCAGGTTACCTGCCTGTTAGCTGCACCAAGTTGCCTTCGGCTCTGAGCTGTCGGTTTCATGACTGGACCTCCATTTGAAGCTGCTATGATTAGAGGAGTGGAAGCAGGCATGTTTGAGGCTTGTCCACCAATGGGAGTGTGGTGTGCCAGTGGAGTTAGCGACTCAGACGCTGCAGTGCGGTTGGAGCGTGTAGCTCTCTTCTTCAGCTTAGAGTCAGAGCTTACTCTGGCTGGTTGAGGTATTATCGTGGCCAAATTTACCTTCGTGGATCGATCTTAGTAGCTGCAAAATATGCAAATATTTCAGTCATCCTAGCACACGTTTTCATGAGCAATGATAAACATTTGACAACTGGAATGACTTGACATGTTGGGACAAACGAAACTGTGTCAGCAACTTTGTTTGTCTGTCTCACTTCTTGGACGGATTTGCTTATACATAGCGGACAGTACGATCTAATGCAGCTAGAACAAGTTACCCCGATCTTAAGGAGTTTACTGCAGTTCTCCGCAGAACATAGGCGACATTGAACCGCAAGAATGCCATTCACCCTCTTATCGTTTGCAGCAAGGCCTTTGTGGCATTGCCGCCCACACTTGATGAATGTTCAATGCACCAGGTGTAACAATCAAACAAGTCAAAACATGCACACGAGTTGAGTTGTTCAGTCACACCAAAATCAGTCGACCGCGACAAATGGATGTCATACCGCGAAGACTATCGGGTTCAGCGATCAAACAACTCGCGGTTGAACACACACCTCCAAAAATCGGCAGTGTGTATTGATCGGCCTGCATTAAGCGACAATACAGATGGAGCGCTGATAAGCGTCCTTTAGTGTCTCGGACGAGATGTTCGGTTGATGGGCAAAGCAAAATGACTGTACCTTTATTATGCCGCAACTTGCAGGGATGATTTCCGCATAGTTTTGAGTTCTCAGCTTCTCCTTCTGAATAAGAGCAAAATGTTTACCGAAAACTCCGGTTGGACGTAGTTACACACGTAGAACTCAGCAAACAATATGCCAAAATAAAGGACTGGAGCAAGAGTATATTTTACACAGGTTAGGTCCAAGAGGTGGGAAGCAGTGAGTAGAGCTCGTCGAACTAGCTCGAACAAGTGCACGCACAATATTGTGTGGGCAGAATTAGAGTGGCCACAGAGTACAAAGCGAGAGCCGTGTTAAATTGCAATCGTACTGTGTGACATCAGCCAAAAAGGAAGAACGCATGCCAGTTGCCCGTTCTTTGCTGTTACTTAGTTATCTGTCATTTAGCAAGTAATTGTGATGTATAAATAGAAGAATATTTTAAAATTATACAAGTGATAGACTGCGAGTACGAATCGGTTTACTTTTGGACTTCATGCTTACCCAAAATAGGGGACAAAAGGGAGATTTTACTACTGGGGCTAATATGAGAGGTAAAGAGTGAAATATAAGAGCGCTTTGATTGATTCGAATGTTTTTCTCTGTGTCAGGGCAAACAAGATCGGGAGTAGAAGAGGCAACAAGGTGGATCAGAATACAGACCAGGAATTTAATGCTAGACTCATTTCCAACATGCTTTGACTGCTGTGGGAGAATGTTATCTGTCATGCGCTTAGAAGTACCACGTGAATCCACGCTAGGAACCAATACTTGGAATACAACACAAACTCTATGCGATAGCCCAGACCGATCTTAAATGGACTCAAAATATGGGCAAAAGGAAACGGACTTTAAACCATGGTGTTTCTGTCGTAACAAGTCCTGTTTGTTTCGGCTCAAAGCCGGAACGGATGAGACGCACTTCTCTGGTAGTATGGCAAGAGAAGATTAGTACGTAGTAACGGAATTAAGAAATGCACGCCTCCGGACCGTAGTCAGGTAGGAAAAGATAACAGTAGCAGAGTGTATCGGGACAGATTTCGCACATGAATCACATGACATACGATCTGAAATATGACATGAAGAGCTATTAGTTAGTCATCGCGCAGATGACCAATAAGAAAGCGGAGTAAATGTGCCAAACGAATCAATGTCATCGACGCACTTGACACAGAGTAGCCGATCGAATTCGGATCGTTAGAACCTAAGCGGCCTAGCGGCCAGACGTTTTAAACGCGAGATAAACGTAGGCACGAAACGCGCAAATTCGCACGATAGCACCAAGACATATAAAAGGGAGACGGACCGATATTAAGACTTCGTTTAATAATACAGTGACAAGCAAATCACGCTTCATATACCCTTATATTTATAGCCCAACAATATGGCAGCGCTTTACATAAAATACACAGGAAAGTGGCGATTAGCTAGGCCTACTGTTGGGCAGGTTGTGGTAGTGTCTTAAGAAAAACGTAGTTGAGGTCAGGGTGGATTGAGGCGGTAGCTACAGCAGTGCCCCGAGGAGAACTCAACTGTTACTTAAACTGTCTGAGCCATCGCTTAGGGATAGCATTGCTGAGGTAATCTCAGGCGGACTCTACGCAAGTTTTGCCTAGCTATGCGAGCTCTGTAATATTCCCTATGGAGGCCGCGAAGGGAATGTGGAACTCGTAAACCATCAAGGCCATCCGCACATATTTGTGAATTTTGTCTTTACAAAGCGTCAACAGAGTGCTGGCATATTATGTGCATGGTTCCGAATGCGTTGCTTAGACCTGTGGGAATATTAGCGGCGCGGTTTCCACACGGGAGGTACACCCATATAACACCGACTAACTTTAAGCAGGTTACACTCCAACAACGTCCCGGCGACTGTCGCGTCGGACTGCAAGAGTAGACCAAGACGCATTAAAAAAGAACAAAAAGGAGACTACGAGCCAAACTGGAGTCTGATGGAGCCAAAAGATATTAGTCCGGACGTGAGTCAAATTACACTGAAAAAGACCGCTCTATTTAAAGCTAGATCAACCAAAAGTGTTTATCTTAGGTTAACCCTACTTTGTTAGTTTCCTGTCTTTTCTGAATTTCCTTCTGGGAAGTAACTAGTTTTGACGCCTGGGCCGCAACTTGTTCTAATATTTCAGGGGGATTTCACACAGCATTTTCCTTCATAAACTTCAAAATAGCAAGAAAATACAACATTGTAACAGAATACTCTGAATTCAGATTGGTCTGTGGAAATTTTATTTCTCCTTACCAGTTTGAAAGTTGGGAGGGTATGATTGTTTCGACCGCAACTCCGAGTTTCATTAATCTATGCTCGAGGAAACGCACCTCCAAGCGAGCCAATCCAACCGGCAGCCTTAGATATTATCTGAGCGTTGGTATAAAACGTGCAGGGATGCCTCTCAACAAATACAGTGTCCAGTTCTAATGCGGAAGACAAAAGTTCCCAATGAACCTCAGCTTGTCTGCACATTCTGAAATTTACAACTTTTGATGATCCAGTGCAAACCAGAACACAGGGTGAAATTCTACTCTCCTCAACATACGGTCGCAGTGACTCGAAGTGCAAAAATACGATGCGCAAATGCGACCGCCTCAAATTTTGTTCAAATGATCAAGGACAGAAGCGATGCCCAGAGTTCATTACTCATCTTTACAGGACTCGCAACACAGGTCCGCACAAATGGTTACCTACCGATTGGATTAAAAGTGCGTGCACCCAGCTAGAACGACCGGTGCACAAGCGAGAGCAGCTGCAGAAACGGAAGCGCAAATGCGTGTGGGTTGAACAAACGGTCGATCCTCTGGTCAACAATATCAACTCCTAACGAGTCGAATGCACACATATTTCTACAAAGGGATTCCCAAACCCATATCGCACAATGAACAATGATTTATTACGGGTAAAATGCAGGTGCTTGAAAACCCACGTGTAAGGACCATCAGTTTAAGCGTCCACCGATTTAAATACGCTGCCGCTTAACGACAGTGTAAAATGTAAATTGAACGTGCGCACATGAAATAATGCGAAAAGCAATTAAACCTGACGTATTTTAAAAACACAAATGAAAAGGCTTGTGTGCCGCTTCCTTGTACCGATGATGTCGTATACGGATGATTAACCTACATGGAGCATTGGTCCCTCGATTTCACGGCCGTCGCCAGTTGTTGTGATCTGAACTATTTTATTAGGTGGATAGAACACTAAAGTTAATCCCAATAGTCTGGTCTTATTTTACTCTGTTACCCGGGGACCAGGGGGCACGCCTTCGGGTGAGAGAGCACTAAATGAAGTACTTGGGAAGTTGTATCAGCGCCCGTGGGATTGAAGAGATCAAGAACCGCATAGCAAAGCTCGAAGCGCTTTTGCTAACCTTCGGCACTTTATTCGCCGGCGCGACATCACTCTCACCCTGAAGGTTAGTGTGTACAATGCAGCGGTACGTTCGACCCTACTGTACGGTTGTGAAACCTGGCCCCTTATCTCAACGGACATAAAGAAGCTAGTTACGTTTGACCATCGGTGCCTTCGCAATTTAGCTCACATCTGGTGGGAACATCGAGTAAGCAACGAGCGTGTTCGACGCCTTGTGTACGGCACAGGAAAATGAAAGGAAAAGCTCATCACCGTTATTTCACGCACCAAACTCAGATGGTTCAGCCACGCGTTGCGCATGTCAGCTCAAGGACACCGGCGACGTGTGTTGATTGCTCACCTGGGATGTGGATGGAAGAAGAGGGGTGCCCAAACGGTGACTTGGACCAGAGCAATAAAAGCCCTCAGTTCGAAGTTGGCCTTGAATAGATCGTCACGGGTTCCTGGTTGCGGTCCAAAAGACGATGAACATGTTTGGCTTGATCCACTTGAGGACATGACAAGAAGCCGACCTCAGTGACGTTCGTGCTGTGAATTACTTTGTCCCACCACATCCCACTTAGCTTCCCCCCAAACCACGATCGCACTATTTAGATTTATAGAAATTTGAATAATAATTATTTTGTTGCGTAGTAACCGGCTGGTAGCTTACTGGAACGAAGACCATCCGTTAGCGGCAGCTCAGCTGGCTTGCACCTGTTGCATTTTATTCCCATTTTTCTTTTAGATATTGCTTCACGGAATCTGAAGTGTTTCCCACCTCTAGCTAACGTGCATATGAATGAATGCACGAAATTGTTAACTGCCCAAAATCAGATGTTGGTCTATCTCAAAATGTCCCTCACCCGGACACATAGTTGTGAACGACCGGAGTGATAGCCGGATGCCTGCACCTGGGTTCACGTGTATTTGCCAGTCTCGTCCATCTTGAATATACTGGATGGGCGCGGGTCATTGAATTTGAGTAAAGCTACGGCACACCACAGCGCAAGCTCACTGAGCGATACATACTGTGTTTCGGGCTGGTTGGAAGACACGCGTGTAAAATCGAGAGAGCAGTGCATCAGTACCGGGCTACTGTGGTATAATTGCGATTGCGTTTGGACAGGTCTAACTGACCTGAGCAAGAAGTGTTCAACAGGTACTTACTGTTATCCAAGCTAATGATAAATGTGTAATTGGCCACTTGAAGTTATTTTCCAACAACCCACCTTGCAAAAAAGGCATTCCTGTTATTTACGCCTAGTACATACTTATTAAAACATTTTGAAAAGGGTGTCTTGAAAAGCTATGTTGCCTAAGGACCACTCACTACCGCATATCCTATTCTCCTGTCACAGTTGTGATCGCAAGTGCAAGAAACAACTCGGGTTACTCTGCTCAATTTGTTTCAGAGTGACCGTTAGGGTACCAAAAATTGTCCACTGCCGCACATGAGCGTTCATTCCAACATATCACTGATGAGGCAATATTCCATTAGCATGGAACTGGGAAGCTGCATTCCTAGGCAATGTCTGATCTTTGCGGATACTGAGATTAACATATTTCCCAAAACGCGAAGATCATTGGCTCGCAAAACTGATTGACATATCGTGGGACCACAGCACGCACATGTGGGTTCTCACGCACACTCTCCACCAAAAGCCAGGTATCCCTGAGGTAACTTTTCTGACGCATATGGCTGCAGATGCTGAATATGAAATTAAAATGGGTCAATAAGCCACGCTTTTATGGTCTGTACTCTTATTTAACAATAATCGAGAGACCATTTCTTTTCCCCTTTATGTGACGGTCATGTTAGTGTTCAGAAGCACTCATCCCACGCCAGAGTCTGTACTCCGATGAACACGATAAAACTACGAAACGCGTAGCCTATTCTCACATCACCGTCTCCTTCACATCCTCCCCGTATTCCTAAGGCACAATCATAAAACACAAGTATTGGCATTGTGAACCAAGTTGCATGGAAGCGGTCAGTCTAAGAGCTGTCCAATCAGCTTTTTCGTGGAATGCATTCTAGTCTGACGCAACTTTGGAACCGTTTGTCCGTGCACCAATTTAGTCCAAAAATCATTGAGATCGGTGAAGACGTATAATAAAATAAATAACATAAAACGGCGATATGTCCGTCAACGAAGAAAATTCTCAACGTGCACGCCGGCGTTCTGCTTACAGTGCAGAAATCGCCCGAGGTAATTGGCTACAAATTTTTGCAACGTTTCCGTGTTGATGGCGCGACATTCGTTGACAATACTGTCTTTCAGTTGTTCCAGTGAAATGGGCTTTTCTTGTAAGCTCTTTATTTCAAATAACTGCATAGGAATAAATGTAAGAGGTTCAAATCTGGTAACCGGGCAGGCCACTGCATTGGACTTCCGCACCCGATCCACCGATGACCGAACCCCTCGTTAAGGTAATCCCGCAACGTGTGCGCATAATGAGCAGGTGCACCATATTGAAGCTATAACGGATGAAACGAAGCGCCCCAATTCACCAACGAGAATCGGTGGTTAAACATCTTCACTCCATCGCTAAATAACAGCTACTACCCTATAAGCACTAACTCTGCTGCCTATACAGTCTTGCAAAGAATAGTCAGGAGCAAATTTGTTACCTTTATGACATCATTGCACTGATCAACCAATCACACATGGATTAATTTTAAGCCGTTCATACCTTACTTGCCAGCTGATGTTCTTTCACCATGTGAGAACAATGATTGACAGAGGAATGGGGGGAATAATAATTTAGTGGCGGGAAACATGATGTTAACGTCAAATCTGCATTCATTCTACACCGACGAAGTATTGGCACAATAACCGATCGCTCAGACTGACCACCTCCATGCAACTTGGTTCACAATAGCGATATTTGTTTTTCATGGTTATGCATAAGGAATACGGGAAAGATGTGAAGGAGATGATGATGAGAGAATACGCTAGGCGGTTTCGTATCGTATTCATCGGCGTACAGCCTCCCACTATTCATTCATAATGTAACGAAAACGACACGACAGGGGGGTAGATGTTTATTGCACACCGAAAATGGGCACACCCGGGTCTCACGCGCGCCATCGAATATCGACTAGATTTCCGTCCCACAACGCAACACAGGTACGAATGTTAGAGACGAGCCAGTCCTTTCGCCTCGGGAGCTCTGACTTGGAAGACCCGCCTTCCTGTTTTCGCCTCGATCTCCACTTCTCTGTACCCGATTTGGATCGGCCAGGAGTCGTTCGAGAGCTCTCAACTTGCTTGTTCTTGGCTATGTCAATCGGCTCGGCCTCGGTCTTGTGGGCTGCGCTAGCGGCGTATATGTCTGATTTATTGCGCTGTCCACATATTCCCGCTCCGTAGTTCCGGGCCCAGGCTCGTCGCTAGTCGTCCTTCTCGATCCGCTCTCAGCTAGCTCCGAAGAGCTCCCCCGAGGCATTCTTGGAAGCGGTCCCTCTACAATAACACTGACCTGAGAAACCGTCAGCTTAAGTTTGGCAACGCAGTATACCTCGCTATAATACTGCAGTAACATCCTCTCCCTGTGACTGGGCTGGCTGTAAAATGTCCTTCACAAAATCCCGTAAGTAATACCAATTCGCCCTTACGAATTCCACAAAATGCTATGTCGACTCATAGCTGCCGTAACCGGGAAGTCCTGACGCCGGAAGGCCAACCGCTGTCATCTGCATGGCAGGTGCCTGCATAGCAGTGGAGGATGGGTCGGGCTATATCGCATTTAGCTAACAATTCGTGATGGTCAGATACCGTCCTCCATGGCGCAGTTGCATAAGCTGCGGGCTAGTTGGCAAGAGCCACTAGCAGTCATGTGTTCGATCCTCCGCAGAGGACCGAAGGATGCGCACCACTGATGATCCCCGATAGGGCGAAACGGCCGTCTGGTGCTTTTCCGGATAGCTAGTTGACATATCTGAATTGTCGGCTGATTGCGACGAACCAGGTCAGTATACTGTTTGCCGGTTGTTCAATCGGACTCCGAGAGTCTGAAACCACCATGAATGGTAAAAACGAAATGATAGGTTTCTTAATCTGGGGAATATCGAATCAAGGAAGCATAACAACGTTTTCCACGAGCCTGCTCAGGTGGAACTTCACAATTGAGCGTACTTAGACAGATAAGCACCGCTGCTGATGATGTCCGTTGAAGTCCGCGGAACCAACAACCAGACTACGGCCGCCGGTAAATCTGTGAGCAACCTCTCTGTCTGTTCCGATGCGCTAGAACCTGCGGTAAGGAGCGGCACCTGAAAGCGAACATCAGTAAAGTTACAAGGCCGAAAGCGAACGGAACAACAGGGCTTCATGTCACAGAGCTGACATGCTTGCAATGTTAGCATGTATACATTAAGCCGTAATGAAGCCATAACGGCTGAAGCGGTGTCAAAGTCGCCAAAGAGAATCTGTAATGGAAGTACATGACCTTGGCTTGCAACAAGCGCCTAATGCAGCCTACTGAGCCATAAAGATTTAGTCCGCTGCCGTTAACTTTACGATAAGGATCAACAGTGACAACAGCACCCTCTCGGACAATTGATCGATCGCGCGTTTCTCACGTCAACGGTCAATGGTATATTGCGGATAAAAAAGCCTAACTTTGACATGTCCCACCGGATCGTCGGTCAGAGGTGAGCATAATAAAGGCAAAAGTGCCCATAGAAAGAGTGAGCAACTTCAAATTGCGAACTTGCTGTTTACAGGGTTCCCGTCCGTTTTATGTATTATCCAAGGTTATTGTCTGTGGTCTCCGTGTAAAAATCTGTGTGAGTTGGTTTGTTTTTGATTTTCTGCTGTTTGTTTGGGCCGTTTGGATTACGTGATATGGTGTAGTGTGTCCAGCGCACTGTCGACACGTGCTTTGAACACGGCTAACGTGGGGGTTGCAATAACAGCTTTGAGTGGGTGTTCCAAGTGTAGCAAACACGCAGCGAGAAGAAGTTTCTTCGACACTCCAACCGACTGTATTGTTCTGCCAACTTGAGATGATGACCGCTCAGTTGGATGCTGTGACTCAGCTTCAATAGGTGATGGCAGGGGTGATTGGTATTGTTTAATATTCAGTAAACCATGATTACGTCGCCACTCAAACGGCGATAACGTACGCTGTAAATACCAATCACATTGTGACGCTGTTCGTATGACAAGTGACGCAACCCCATGAAGGTTTTGGTCGTTCGAGGTTGTGAAAGTTCTAAAACCGTGAGATCCCGCTTTAGCCAGCGCTGCCATGGTTTAATTGCATATCCAACATGTGGGCGTATATAAGCGGGCAGTATATGGAGAAAAATCGACGGTTCGAACTGCCCGAAAGCTCACCGTAAAGGCTACCCTTCTTCGATGCCTTCTCGGAATGCTCCGAGCAGCCGAGATCCTCCTGAACCACCACACCAAGATCCCTTTCGAGAAATCAATGTTGCAGATCTTGGTCCTCTAGATAATAAGTGTGAACCACTCGGTGTCTTAAATGGAGCACTCGACATTTAGCCACATTGAACAAAAGGCGATTTTTGACCGACCATCCATAAATCTTGTCAAAGTCAGTTTGAAGTTGGATACGGTCTTCTGGAGCTCTGATCACTAGTCAAACTTTGATGTAGACCTAGATTAAACAGTTTGACGCAATTTGGCTCTCTAGATCGTTTATGAAAACCAAACATAGACGGGGCCTCAGTACGGAACACTGTGACACTCCGCACTAGACATGAATTGGATCTGATATGGATTCACGTACTCTCACCTCCAGACGCCTGTGCGAGAGAAAATTGCAAATCCAAAAGAGGAATGGGTCTCCAGTACCACATTCTTGATGTTTGGAGAGAAAGATCAAATGGTCCAACCGGTGGAGTGCTTTAAAGAAATCAAAGTAAGCATATTGTTGTTGCAGAACATTCGACAGTTCTTTAGCAGTCCAAGTTAGACTATCCACTGTTTGAAGAGGGGGAAATCCACTTTTCTCCTTGCAGAGGCTGTTTACGTGCTTGTACATTAGCTTAGGGTTTGGAGATAATCGCTTGGCTAAAGAATGTTGATAAATTACTTTGTCCTCGCGCACTAATTAGGTACAGTGGTTGCGGTGGACAACACATGCCTTCCAGCTACTCGGACTCGGATCGGCTTTGTGGGTATAACACTCCGCATTGCACATCAACAAGCGTTTGCGTGTCCTACTCCGTATAAACGACGTCATGCTTCTCGAACTGATAGTCTTGGTTTCTGATGCTCGACTAACGAGGGTGTTAAAGTTACTGACGAAACGTTCCCAGGCGATATCGGGCGCATCCTCGGTTAGAATACTCCAGCCGGTCGTTGCGGCAAGTCGGGTTGAGGTGTCGTAACTATTTACGGTTCGCGTTGTTTGATTTCGGTACTCGGGATATTCAGCATAGTAAGTGTACATGAAATGCAAATTCGCATGATCACTACCTCCTAGAGGAGTATTGGTTATCACCCTTTCAGTTCTACAATAGTGAATATTCGGTCCAACATGGATGGCCAGTTATTTCCTCTGAATCTCGTGGGCGAGGTGACATGTCCGTAAAGCGGAAAATCTGAGACAAGATGATGCAGGTAAGTTTTGAACTGCTCTCCTGGTGTGGCCTGGGATTCTAGAACAAGTACTTTGAAATGGCCGGCAACTAGAACTTGATTGTATTTCCTGTTTATCACCTGCCTCAATACAGCCAACAATTTGTAGTCCATCTTAGGTGTAGACAACGGTGGTTGATAAACCACAATCACTAGTCCAAGATCGTTCCCACTCAACAGGAAGCTGCACCGAATGGAGTCAGGTTAATCGGTTTCGAATCGTGTATGGGTTTGCATTGCAGGTTGTTACGAAAGTAATGGACGCCCCCCCACCACTGTTGGGTTGACCATTCCGGACAACAGATATACCTGTTATCGCGGTTTCGGCATCCGTTATCTCACAGCGCAACCATGTTTCCATGATAGTGATGAGATCCCAAGCTGTTGACGCATGTCTAAAGTCTTAATTCATACAATTTGCTGAATAGACCTTGAGCATTTGTGTACATGCATAAGAGAGTCTCGGAGACTAAAAGTGTGTTGGGTGGAATAGGTGAAGAAAGTGGGTTTACTCCGACCGATGTAAGGTCGGCGACTAATCATTTTTGGATAGGTTGCAGATTGTGGAGACGAATTTGGTATATATTCAAGTATCAGATGCCCCGGATCCCGGTGTTCGCTGGTGCTCTGCTGTGTCCCTCCGGGTGTTATAGCTATCGTTGAAACCGTCACCGAGTCGTGTCCTACAGTTGGTGTTTTCATTGAGAGTTGCGCCTCCGCTGAGTTGTCATTAGAAGGTCGTGGTGGTCCTGCTGATTCAGACGAATTTCTGTTGGCAACCTGCTACAGAATTTAGTCCAGTTCTCTAGAAGAGTTTGCGCCGTTAGTTCTGATTGCAACACCAGTTTCAATAGCTTGGGACCGCGCCCCTTATAGTCCTCGTAGCGTTCATTCTACCTCGACGAAGTATTGGCCCTATTACCCATCGCAACAATGTGCCAATGAAATCCGGCGTTATGCATTATACATAAATTTATATGAAGTATGTTTCAAGAGCATGAAAATCGACGAAGTAGATGTTCAAAATGACCACCGTCGTTTCTCTTGTAGAGCAGTGTTCGTCGGGGTTTCCAATCCGTTGACCGTGCGAGCCAATCCATAGGTCCTCCACAATGAGTAGCAAAAGTTTCGTTAAGATAATCACGTACCGTTGGTGCATAATGAGCAGGCGCACCATCCTGCTGACACCAAAGGGTATTCAATAAGTCTTCGGCCAGCAGCTGTGTAATGACACAAAAATGCAACAGTCCTTTTAAGAGGATGACAACAAATGTGCAGCATTAGTTCTGTGAAAAACAAGTTACCCGTCACATACTTGGAAAAGAAAAATAGTCCGATAATTTTTCGGTCTGTCAACCCTGCACGTGCCAGAAACTGTGAACCATGTTACACACACGAAGCAATGCATTGTCGTGAGTTATTGATTACCCAAACATGCCACTTATCGGCGCCATGCAGACGGAAAAGTGCCTTATCCGTAAACATGATTGAGTGCACGTCCATGATATCCAGATACTATTGGGGAACTACCAGACGCTTCTCTAAATCGCATGGGTTCAGAAGTTTTAGCTACAGTGCACGATACCTACGGCATTTCCCTTCCTTCAATATAGAATGCACGGAAGATCGTGTGGTGGAACAATGTTGGGTAATTCTCAGAATGGTTAGATCACCATTATGGCTTACCTCATCTACAACAGCGCAGGCAGACACGTCATCCGTGGCTATATGAGGCCGCCCGGTTCGTTTTGCGTCGCACACGCTCCCAGTTTTATCAGATTTCTTAACCAGTGGACGTACGTACCGTACATTAAGCGGTCTCGTGGTGTATTTGGTAGCGTCGTAGCGGCGAGCCGTTTCGGCCGCATTCGATTGACACTCAACAAAGAGTCGCATAAGGATCACGTGCAGGCGCGCAGGTACCATAAGAGACTGCGCTTGAACAGGGTGCTCATTCTCCACTGCTAACACAGCGAAATGAGCGCGATGGCTGTGGGTAGCTTCATTAACCTTCGTCATACCCATCGATCGTGCTAAAACCAATCAGCGAGGCGAATTCGTTCGTAAGTGACCTCAGGGCCGGTTGTTCTGTCTGCTCATCCAGCGTTGCTCGGTGAACTTGCCCTGTGGTGTGCCGTAGCTTTACTCAAATTCAACAACCCGCGCCCATCCAATGTTTTCAAGATGGACGAGCCTTGCAAGTACACCTGTACCCAGGTGCAGGCATAAGGCCATCACCTTGGTCGTTCAAAACTATGTGTCCGGGTGAGGGACATTTTGAGAGAGACCAACATCTGATTTCGGACAGCTAACCATTTAGTGCGCTCTCATCCAAAGGCGTGACCCTTGCTCCCCGTGTAACAGAGTAAAACGTGACAATAACTCTGTGACTAAATGTAGAGCTTGAATAGGGTCGAGAGTATTGATAGAGAGAGATCGCACGACAGGTTGATGCATGCTCAGTGTCTGGTTATTTGCATTAATGGCCAATGGCTCACCAGTGAGTAGTTGGCCTGCACAATGGCTCAACTTGATATGGACAAATTTTGGGATCGAGGGGCGGAAGCACCGTGTGGGTCGGACTTCCGTATACGACAGGTGTGATATATAAAACCATGGCTTGATTACCTCATGGCAGTAGTAGTCTATAAGTAATGAAGTACAGAAAGTTATAATGATCACTGTTTGGTAGTGTTACAAGGACGCCAGGTTAGGTACAGAAATACAGCATGGTGTAAATGTATGAGGGTTTCATTTATGCGCTCTGTGAATGCTGTTAGTATGAGAGAAAGAAACAACGTAAGTATGTAGGGCTTTTTAAGGTTGGCACACACGAAGTGAAGAGAAATTACAGAGGCATTCCACCCGGCTATACTGCGATGTCATTTTAACTGAGGAATTATCGGTGTGGCACTGTGATTTGGTTTCAGAAGGGGACGACAAACATAGTTTATATTCAACAGGGTCTGATGAGTCATTATCCGATCGTTACTCAGGCGTCGATATTACCCACTGTAGACCCCAAAGGTTCTCTTCCTCCGTTGGTAAGGCAGATGAAGCAAAACCTTTATATTTTTGGTCGCTTCGTTGTGGCATTACAACTGAAGCAAGGTTGTCCATGTGCTAGGACTTCCAGTATTAGGGTTAGAACTAAAACCTAACCCGAATAAGATCCAGGGGTTTGAATAGTCGAAGCCAGATTGTGCCACAGAAGTGTGTTCGAACTTGTACTTGCAACCAGAACACGGAACCAAGCGTGTTACAATTTGTGTGCACCAAATGACTACATGTGAATTACACAGAGTTGGCATGTTTTTCGCCAAAAACCGGAACAGTGTGCTTGTTTTATGCAACAGAACATTGTTATTGTCCCTTAGCTCACACAACATGCAACACTTGTGAAAAAACACCTCCTATAAAATTGCACATGTTTCGACTATTTCAGACACGCTTAGTTTGTGCTATTGTCATTTTTGGCACTTGGGGTTGTGTGTACTCAATACACATACTACTCGCCAGTATCGCGTGTTCTCTCGATACCTTGGCCTCTCACTCAGGAGTCGGTGTGAACCATCGCGATTAAGTCTATCTGGTGCGACCACATCACCCAGACATAGATGGCGCAATCGGAATGGGTCTAATGTGAACATTGCACATTTAAGAAAATATGGAGGGAGCAAATCGGCCCAATGCCCTCCGCAATAGGCCAAGGTGTTGACTGGCCTTTTGTATGCTTTTTCGGCCTGAAGTCAACAGCCAAAGTCGTCTTGAACCTTCATTCCTAGGGCCACTCGGTAGAAGTACAGTAAATCGGGACATATCAGGCTGTACTAGCAAGACGATTGACGATGCATGTTCAGTGCCCTACTCTTGATTGATTTAAAATGAAGCAGCTTCGGAGTCGCCCATACTCTGTCATGGTCATTGTGAAGTGCTACGTGTTCACTCATTGTTTTGCTCAGCCGCCACATGTTAAACTCATCTGTGAAGCGTTAGCAAGTGGAGATGATCATTATGGCGATATGGTTCATGTAAATCAGGTATGGGCTTTGACCAAGCACGAAGCACTGGAATTTCGCGTTGAACGTGGCTAGAGTCAGAGATGGCGCTGTAGACTTTCACATTCATATACCATTGTAGTAAGAACGTACCTATCCAACCAAAGATCAAATCACCAATTCCAAGGAGCTAAAGCTCGTGAAGGAGGATACGGTGGTTTAGACCGTTGAACGCCTTTAAGAAGTCCAGATAAACTTCACTAACTCCCACACCACTATCGACGATGTTAGCAGCAGGCAGAAGTGATCCTAGACTGGCGATTTTCCTCGCTGGATCGTCGAAGTCTAAGTACATTGCAAACTAACTTGGATAATTCTCAACCCAGTGCAGAGCGTGATTTTGCCAGTATGTTACTTTTCTAGCTTTTGTAATGTGTAATGTGTAATATCTTATCCCTTGTATTGCGGCACATTGGCTGAGGTGTGTTGCTCAACCTCAGCAAAAGGGCATTGCTGAGGATGACGCGCTTGGGCAATTACTGGCTTTTACAGAGTAATGAAAGAACGGATCTGGACTAACTCTTGTGAGATGCAACCGACTGATGAGTTCCAACCAGCCCCCAAATTCGAATTCCTGTGCTGATAACGCCCGCGACAGTAGGCAAACATCCATTCCTTTGGCACCTTTCCAGGTTCATGCCACTCAGAACGGGAAAAATGCTAGCGAATGGCAACCGTCGTCCTGTCTAGTTAAGGTGCGTGAGCTCACATAGGCAAACCGAGTGACATGCAGGGCTCCCAAGCGCGGCTTTCTAACAATTTGTGAAATGTCCACAAGATTTAACCTATATTTGGGTAGAAAAACCGATACAGGCTTCAGAAACACAATTCCGTCTCATTCGATCCGTAGTTACAAGCCGCTTTCCGGACACTTACAAGCCCAGATGCATACTCCAGTCAATCCAGTGCAGTTAACCACTCTAAACTCAATGCACCCCCACTTAGCAGTCTTCTACGAGATGGAACAACACGCCTGCCTGACGGATGTACATTGCAGCGCACCGATTGCCGCAAGGCAACTTGGAATGAGCAGTAACTTCACTTTTCCTGTTTCCCCCGGTTGCATACAAACGCGGTCTAGTGAAAATGCTGTTCTACAGGGTCAGACGAATTTGTAGTCCGGAATCGCTGAAAGCTGAAGAGAAGTTTCTGCATAGAACCATTGTGTCAAATGGTTATCCTGAAAAGTTCGTCCAACGGCAAAGCAAGCTACCCAAAAAGAAAATGCCGGTGCTAATGGCATCGAAAAAGGTCGTTTATATGGTTCTGCCCTTCAAGGGAGGTTAGGTGGCAAATGACATCGAACACAAGCCCAGATCGGCCCTAACGCGTACGTACACGACTGCCCGGTTGCGCTTAATGCACGCTAGTGGGAAACTTGCTCTTCATGACGGTCAGAGCTACTCTTCGGCTAGTTAGGCCACTACATGCGGTTTATCAGTTCATCTGCAGTTGCAGTGACGTTTACACAGACAGGACTAACTGTCGGTTGGCTCAGAAGGTGGCTGAACATTTGTCAAAGTGGGTGGAACAAAGGATGACGCAACCAACCGGAGCGCCCCCAGAATGAACCGGATGTCGTCATCATCTATCACCAAGCACGTCGTGACAACTGGTCACAATGTGGACCCGAAGACGGCGTTCAAAGTGCTATTGAGCAACCGGAACACGAAACTGTTGGCAATCAGTGAAACGTCCCTAATTAGAGCCTAGCAACCTGTGCTAAGTGCACAGAAAACCTTGAAGTAATCAATTAGATTACTTTGGTCTTGATTTTGACGTTTTTATTGGTGTGCCAATTTTGTCCCATGTATATAAGAAGGTATGTGTTTCTGTTTGTTTTGTGAATGTGATTGCGGAGAACAATCGAAAAGTTGATATATCACAATACATGTCTTCTCTCTACTTTGATCCAGGAATACATTGAACCTTTTGCCACAACAGATGTCCGCATCAGAAGTTTTCCTTGCGGCCTTCAATGACACAAGCACGTGGAGCTGAAACCATCGGTACGAACGTAAGAATTGTGCTAAAGCCGTGTCCACTAATTCGATGAGGAAGTTTGCCCCTCAACTGCTAGATGGATGAAGAAACTTGAATTAATACCCTTACCAATTACGCCCACACATCACACACAGCTCATAGGAAGTTAGGTAAAAATACTTAATTGGATATACCGTATTGTGCGTTTGTCAAGCTTACAGGGGACATCACCAATGTTCGGAAACCTGGAAAAGACGGTAGCACAAAAACCTACAGCATCTTCACTGTCGACCATGACCAACCTACTTTTGCGGTGGTTAAAGTCCTGTGAAAAATCCACTAAAAAGAGGTAATGTAGGAGATGCATGGTTTGCCAAAAAGCACATGGTGAAACCCGATAAGAATCGACCGTTGTCCATCACTGTTTCTCTTCCCCTTGGAAAGCTTGATTATTGTCCCAGACCTAGCGAACATAAACAGCATTCGATTTACTTCCAGACAGATCAAGTTCCCACTAACCGTTGAATAAAATTTGGATGTCAATTGTCTTGGCACCATGCCAACTTCCTTTAATGTTTCCTTCCAGCGCTGTCAATTGAGTGTCATAATGCGTTTCACATTATAATGATGTATCTCCCAACGTGTAATTTGCCCTCAAATGTAGAAAAAGAAGGTTAACCGGTTGAATGTGATTGTTCACTCCAATTATCTCGCTTTCCGGTCCACATGTCTCGCTCTGTTTTCATGACAGCGTCTGGCTAGGCTCCTGGAAAATGCACACTTTCAGAGATTCAAATACTCCACGCTATTTGAATGGGTGTATACGCAGTAAATGCGGTGATAAAATATATACATCATCCGGGTGTTTGGTGGGTTGCACATTTCGCACAATAACGCCACATGCGACATTGTAACTAAACAACCCGATCGAAGAAGACATAACCGATTCAGCGATATAATCAGAAGACGCCGGGAATCTATGGGTGTGGTGCTCCGCAACCTTACCTGAAAAATCAGTGAGTAGTAGGCCGGTTCATAGCTCTTGAGAAACTTCATCACAGCTAGACTCAGCCAGATAGCCAGCCGGTTGTTTGGTCCTATTGTGATTCGTCAGTAGTACGCACTCGCCGGATCACGCTGGATTCGAACCCACGACCCTTACTCTTACGATCCAACGACTTATGCCACTGAGCCAAGTGTGACGACTGCGGATCGCCGTGACTACTGAACAATCCTGGCTCCGTCGTCGCTGTCGAAAATTAGTAAATCGTAGAAACCATCTTAAGTTGCGGCCATAACCACAGAAGTAAACTTATAGTCCAGGTATTGGCCTCATATTCAAGATGGGCAGTACACATTACCTAAACCTCTAGGTTTGCTTGCATTCGTAGGTGTCGCATACGGGAGTTCAGCCGGAACTGCGCCAACGCTTACCCAGACCCAATCAGATTGTGGCACAGACCAACCAACCAGCAGCTAGTTTGTCCTCGAGAGAAATGCAAGCGGTGATTTCAGAGAAAACAATTGTTTTCGGTTTATTCGTCATCAGGTTCCGTACAGAAATGAACGGTAAAAAGCTGACAAATCACGTGTGGGTAAAAAGAACAACAACTGCTCTAAAATATTCGAATCGAGTTTATTGATATGCGTCTGGCGATCATGTGATGGATGGCACGTGGGATTGCTGGGTTAGGTCTGACTCTTCGCGCTTAGATGATGACTATTGGATCTGTAGCTCTTGGACTTGTTTCTTCTGGTTGCATAGGTTCAGATTTGTTAATCTTATGCATACCGCTTCCGCGGTAGCAAGCAGTCGCGCACTCAGCCGATGGTTCTGCTGGAAAGGTGCTTTGTACATGATCTCAAAAGCAGTCCTTTTATCGATTTGATGGCCAGTGCTAATCAGATGCTTTGTGATCGCACTTAAGTTGCTTCTATAATGTTTGTTCATGAGCCCACTAGTTGGATGTTCCTTGATTAGTTTGCATAAATGCCTGGTCGAGGGTTCAACATACTTAGATCCACAAGGACAGGTAAACAGGTAAATTAGCATAGATCGGAGTTGGCCGGGTAATTTATCTAGGAATAGCGGCTTGCGTGTGAATGATTTTTTCGCAAATTCGCACCAGTCGTCATGCACACACTTCTGACGCGTTATCACCTCTAATTGGAAGGGTGATGAACAATTGTTTCTTCTCGACGGTGTGCCTTGCGACTTTCGGACTGCTTTGTTTCATCCGGGCGTCAATAAGTTGTGGTCTGGCTGAATCAATACTACCGGCCCTATGCATGCTTTGGCATTCTATTCACTTACTGAAATTAATTAAGATCACTACAACGGTTGCTTTGAGCGCTTTTTGATAAAATCTCTTGTAAGGATGCAGTCCCAAATTCGCTCCATCGAATTCCTTCGATTGGTTTATCGCAGTTCAAGGTCGACTCTAGATACAGGGGCCTGCCTCGTGCGTTCTGCACTGTCGTCATTTGACAACAGGACTAAATCAACTCTGATGTGCTTGCCTGATTATGGCAATACATTCGGCTGCGTAAACCGCGAATTCCAGCTAAAAATATACTCATTCAAGGAATACATCCCTCCGTCATCCATTTGCATAGTGACTATTTTACTGGAAACACTCAGACTACTCGCATCATCATCATTCTACACGCTAGCTGCAGGTGCAAAACACCTTAGCTATGGTGCCGCAATACGAAAGAAAAAAGACATGAAACAGAGGCACGCCGGCTGAGTTACCCGTAACGAATGGACATCGTTCCGGAGAGACGACAGCCGGCGAAAGTACCGCATAATCATATAATGTCTATTAGTTTTGTTCGTGGTTGGAGGGGGAGGCTAAACCGAGGGGATGAACAAAGGAACTCACAGCAAAAATGCCGCTGAGGTCGGCTTCTAGCCATCTCAACAAGTGTATCCCACCAAAGGTGTTGATAGTCATTCGGTCTACAACCAGGTAGCCGAGATGCTCCAAACGAAGCCAATTTCGAAGTATGAGACTTCATTCCATTTCACCAAGTCGTCGCTTGACCACCTCTCCTCTTCTTTCATCCACACCCGGCGCGCAAACAACGCACATCGCGGGAGTTGGTGGGCTGACATGTGCAACACGTGGCCCGGCCATCGGAGCCTGGTGCGTGCAATAACGGTGCTGAGCGGTTCGGTTCCTTTTTCTGCGCCATAAACAAAGCATCGAACAGGCTCATTGCTTACGCAGTGTTCCCACCAGATAACAGTTAAACTGCGAAGGCACCGGTGGTCGAACGTAACTAGCCTCTTTAGGTCCGCTGATTTAGGGGCCAGGATTCACAACCGTACAGTAGGGTCAGACTTACGACTGTATTGTTTCCTCTACCTTTCAGGGAGAGAGTAATGTCGCGCCAGTACCATAGGTGGCGAAGGTTAGCAAAAGCCCCTCGAGCTTTCGCTATACGGTTTGTGGCCTCGTCTTCAATTCTAACGGCGCTGATACAACTACCTAGGTACTTGAACTTTTGAACAACTTCCACCCGATCCTCACCAAAGATCAGCGCAGGAGACGGTCTCTGCCAATATTGGAAGAAAGCTTTGGACTTTGAAGATGCAAAGCATAGCTGAAATGAGTAACAGCCAGTGCTAATCTATCCAGTGCCAATTGGCATGTTTGGGGCTGTCACAGATGGGGGCAATATCGTCAGTATACTCCAAGTCAAGAAGTTGTCACGTGGGAGTAGCTCCACATCTTCTAAGTCGTGTCCTGTGAATGCTATTTCCATGACTTCGTCAATAGCTAAGTTGCAGAGGAAAAATGAGAGCGGGCATCCTTATCTTACACCGCTAGACATATTGAAGGGTGGCGATAGTCTGCCGTTAGCCCTCATTCTGCCCTCAATCTTCCCAATGACGCACAATTACTATGTGCGCTCGCATGTTGAATACGCTATCCAAACATGGCAACCTTGATTGAAGCACGACCTAGAGGAGTTAGAGGCACCACAACACGAAGCAACAAAGAATGTCGAGGGCCTGCGCTAACACTTTTATCACCGAAGGCTGAAGTTGTTGGGAATTTTCAGCGGACACTACCGAAGGCTGCTCTGCGATCTCATATTAGTGTATAAGATATTGAGTGACCCCAATCACGTAGGCCGCCATTTGATGAACCTTAGTTACGACACAGCTCAGGAGTAACTGCTTGAAGTTGTGGTCACAATATAGCAGTCTAGACTGCCGACGTAATTACTTCTTCCCTTCGGGTTAGCCAACCCTGGAACGCACTCACAGGACTAAGTTGTATCCTCCCCTACCTTGGACCTTTTCAAAAGACGATTAGATGTTGTTCTCTAGCTCCGGCACTTTGTTACTTTAAACTTCTGTATTGTGGATTACGAAAAGCATACTTTTCTACAGGACCTGTGTATCAAATGGACCCAAGTGCGCGACCATATTTTACTTTTCCCACGAAATACTTCAAAGCCCACTGCACCTGTGTATTTCTGAACCCTTACGCTCAACTATTTTACTTTTACTTCCCGGTGTTATTTATCAAAGTATTCGTCTCAGCAGACGCTTGGCAGCATGACCCACTTATATTTTGATTCTCATCGTATTCACCCTAACTATTTTACGGGACGTGCTCACTGCCACCTTGCTTTTATCCCGTGATAAATCCTTGTTCATTGTTCCCTGAATACAGATGAATGGTTTGATTGTCCTTTTGTTTTCCGAGCTTGGCGGTTTTGTCGAAAACGTTTCACAATCATGCGAGGTGGCAGCCTCAGTGCAGTGAGATGAGGAGTGCAATCTTACTGAATGAATCCGACATCCGTGATCGACTTGCAGGTGACTTTTGAAAGTAGCAATGTCGAGTTACGTCTCGTGACCTCTACCTACCTCTTATCCAAAACCAAAGTCGGCGCCCGAGTTGTTTCATGCTTTAAACAGCGTGACAAAATGTTCTTTATTTCCTTCTGTTGAAGAGGTTCGTATATTGAATCGATGTCGACGCGCAGGTTGGTTGAGCTTTTTTTTGAGAACCAAGCTTCCAGGGAATTCCCTTTCTATCTTGTTTTATCTGTTGCCAGGACTTCATGCTCTTGCTCCAATCGAAGCTATGTCCTTCTTCATCTACATGCAATGAAACTAGCGACGATGCATAATGAATTACACAGGCTTTTTATGTTCTTGTATTCTTGTTACCAGTTTTCTTCCTGTCGCAGCGAGATTGGACCTTAACGTGGTACGACGGTTCGCGTACCTCCTTGACCGACCGAACTACACTGGGTGATGCTTCAGGGCGTCTTGAGAGCTACTCCTACCAGGTTGGTCAGTGGTGCGAGGTCAGACAAACTCAGTCTCCTGGTCCTCGAGGTTGGGAAGTTTGAAATGGGATGGCGTCCATTTCTGTAAAACTAAATCACTGCTACCTCCCCGCTGTCTTGCGGATATTCGTTTGAGCCGAAGACTTTGGATGAGAACCCTAATCGTCCTGCTGTCTAGGTCTGGGCGCCCTGGCAGTATCTCAGCCCCCACACAACCATGACATATTCTTCAAACATAAACTTCATCTTGTATCGGCCGTCTCGCAGATTATCAAGAGTTGCCTTATCTGCTGTATACAGCAGAGCGAATAAGCGAAAACATGCTAATGCTCGTGCCTGTTTTTTTCTTTTTCACCTGTTTCTCTTACGCCCAGCCCGACGCCTATTCTCTCCCTCTTCTTATTCTTTAGACCAACGTTCTCTTGATTGTATGGCAGCGAAGCATCAGTTCACATGCCTGGTGTACTGTTGTTGTTGATGATGATGACTGGCCTACATAATCCCTTTCGAAAGTTCGGCAACATATTTTGTATATCACATTGCATTGCTCATGTGTCCGCAGTTATTCTTTTGGTTTTGAAAGAGTTTTTCTAAACGTGGCAGTTGGTTTGTGTGCCACGATGAGATGATGCTGTTTGATTAGCCTGGCTGCCATTTCTGATATGTTCTTCATATAAGGCCGAACAACCCCTTTCTTCGTTGGTGGTGTTGTTGTTGTTGTTGTTGTTGTTGTTGTTGTTGTTACTGCTGCTGCTTCTGTTGTGGTTGTTGTAGGCTGTATGTTTAGGTTGTTGTGATTCAGACACCTTCGGATGAACTTTCGTGGGTATCCACTGAGTTGAAAACATTTAAATAGTTGCTTTTCTTCCTTTTACTTTGCTTCTGTGGTACTGCAATGTTCACACTCTGTGGAACAGTGTCCGCACACAGCTTACTTTGTAGCATTTCGGGTGGTTGCGGTTAAAGTTCAGAATTCGGTCTGTGTGTGCGTCTTTTCTGTAGACCGATATTTTTAGCTTGTCTTCAATGGTTCTCGTTACTAATACGTCCAAGGAAGGGAGCTGGCTTTCAGTCTCCGGTTCCATAGTAAATTGGATACCTTCCATGGCGTTATTCAACAGCTAATGTGCGTTAGTTATTTGGTTGCGTCTGATTATCACAAAAGTGTCGTCCACATACTGAATGCACCGTTTCGGATTGATGAGTGGTAGTACATCCTCCAATACCATGAATCACACTTCAAACAAATTTCTGATGCTCTGGCCACCGCAGAGGATAATCAACGGTGCCCTATCTGCTGTGTCGGGCAGGGTAGATAGGGGTTTGGATGCTACTGCTCAAGCCTTCCAGTCTTCTTATTCCCTCTCTTGCGCTTTTTCACCCTTATCGTCCCGTACCAGCTTCACTTTTATCCCTCTGTTTTCAACCCCCCAATTCTCGGCCCTCCCCCACGTTGCTTCAATAGTTGCTTGCCTTTTAGTTTCAACTCACAGGTGAACGCAGAGCGTCATTCCTGCACTGTCAACAGGCCCATGTCCAATCAAGCGGCCCATTCCAGTTCATCGGCTTCCATTTGGAGCCCTCGATCCTCCTTCAGATTGGCATGCCTCAACGTCCGCACATTGCTTCAGATCGGTCAAAAGGCAGCACTTGCTCGAACATTAGAGACCCTCTCGATCGATATTGGCTGCTTATCGGAGACGCGCCTGCAAGACTCGAGCTCTGTGCTCACTCTACGATCCCCTTCTGGTGACACTAGCAGCAGTTTCTCATTGCGCCTATCCGGTGACGATGCAGCTTCGAGCACCGGCCAAGCCGGTGTTGGTATTGCCCTGAGTCCCCGGGCTGAAGCTACTCTGGTTGATTGGATGCCAATCAGTAGCCGGATGTGTGCGGTCCGAATGGCTGGCTCGTTCAAAGCTTCGAAGTCGTGTGGGACTAACAGGTGTCTATTCGTTATCGCTGCCTATGCACCGACAAACTGTAGCGATGACTCGGTAAAAGATGACTTCTATCGTCAACTGAACGAGCTCCTTAGCCATAGAAGAAGCTCGGACACTGTAGTGCTGGCTAGGGCTCTGAACGCCCAAGTTGGAAAAGTATCCACAGATGAGCTGCATCTGGGCGGCCAACATGGTATAAGCTCCAGTAATGGTAACGGTGAGCGGTTCCTTCATTTGTGTGAGGTTGCTCGCTTATTTCTTGCGAGCACTGATTTCCGACACAGCTGTCCCTAGAGGGTGGCTTGGCGCCCACCAGCCTCGAACCAGCTGTGGACGCAAATCGATCACATTGCGATAAGTTACCGCTGGAGAGGCTGCGTCCAGAACTGTCGCTCGATTTGAGCACAGGTGTAGACACTGATCATGCACTTGTATGTGCTGACATGCGGATGCGTTTCGGCGGACGCTCACGACGACACTGTGAGCGCATTGACACCAGCCAAATGGCGAAGCCAACTGTTCTGAATGCCTATCGAAGTACGCTGTCATGCGAGTTGGATAAACGCTCACTGGATGCAATTGAAGCTCACTGGTCTCATATTCACCACACCTTACTAGCAGCAGGAAAATCCTCATGTGGTGTGTCTAATCGCCAACATGGACATTGGGTCTCTTCACAGTCTCTGGAACTTATAGATGCTCGCCGGCATATCCCGGCTGGAAGCGAACACAATGAAACTCGCAAAGTGCTCCGGGCCAAACTCCGTGCTAGCCTGAAGAGAGACCGCGAATCCTGGTGGTCTCATCGTGCATCAGAGATGGAAATGGCCGCTGCCCTTGGTAACCATTGTAAGTTATTCCGTCTGATACGGGAAACGGGCAGCAGGAGACCTGATGTTAGTGAAACTACGTGACGAGAGTGGACAGTCTATCCACAACTTATCAAAACGCTTAGAGCGTTGGGCTGAGCACTTTAAAAGGCAATTTAATCGGTCGGAATGGTTAGATTTCTCGCCGGCTACTGATCGCTCCACTCCCTGGGCTGTCCCTTTGGATCCCCCTCTCGTTCAGAAGTCGAACGTGAGATCGGACTGTTGAAGTTAAATAAAGCCGCGGGACCAGATGATCTTCCTCCAGCCCTCTTCAAATTCGGGGGACCTGCTCTTGTGGATGATTTACACGAGTTACTAGTCAAACTGTGGGAGCAGGAAACTGTCCCAACCGATTGGAGCCGCTCCGTCATAGCCCCAATTTTCAAAGGAGGCTCACGATCGGAATGCGGCAGCCATAGAGGAATCAGTCTGATCTCCATCGCCTCCAAATTGCTTGCCTCTGTCATCCTTCACAGACTGACTGGCACTCGTGAAAGCCAGATTCGTGAAGAGCAAGCTGGATTTCGTCGAGGTCGTGGCTGCATTGACCACATCTTCACCTTGCGTCAGTTGTTGGAGCACCGTCACATATATTGGCGGCCCACCGTTGTCGTGTTCCTCGATATTAAAGGTGCATTCGATTCGGTGGATAGACATGCACTTTGGGACTGTCTACTCAGGAAAGGTGTGCCCGAGAAATATGTGAATATTATCCGAGCATTATATGCTCGTAGCTCGGGCAGAGTGAGGGCTTACGGCAAGTTGTCGTCGCCCTTTAATATCTCCAGCGGTGTGAGACAAGGATGCCCGCTGTCACCTTTCCTCTTCAACTTCGCTGTTGACGAAGTCATGGAAATCGCGTTTACAGGACACGACTTAGAAGGTGTGGAGCTACTCCCAGGAGAACGACTTCTTGACTTAGAGTATGCTGATGATATTGCCCTAATCTGTGACAGCTCACAAACGTGTCAGGCGGCACTGGACAGATTAGCACTAGCTGTCCGTCACTTCGGGCTTTGCTTCGCACCCTCGAAGTGCAAAGCGTTCCTCCAAGATTGGTCTGGACCGCCTCCTTCGCTGACCCTTGGTAGGGATCAGCTAGAAGTCGTTCAGAAATTCAACTACTTGGGAAGTTGTATCAGCGCCCGTGGGATTGAAGATGAGATCACGAACCGTATAGCAAAAGCTCGGGGCGCTTTTGCTAACCTTCGCCACTTATGGCGCCGGCGCGACATCACTCTTGCCCTGAAGGGTAGAGTGTACAATGCAGCAGTACGTTCGACCCTACTGTACGGTTGTGAAACCTGGCCGCTTAAAGCAGCGGACCTGAAGAGGCTAGTTACGTTCGACCACCGGTGCCTTCGTAATTTAGCTCACATCTGGTGGGAACACCGCGTGAGCAACGAGCGTGTTCGACGCCTTGTTTATGGCACAGGAAAGGGAACTGAACCGCTCAGCACCGTTATTTCACGCACCAGGCTCCGATGGCTCTGCCACGTGTTACGCATGCCAGCCCACCGACTCCCGCGACGTGCGTTGTTTGCGCGCCGGGGGTGTGGATGGAAGAAGAGGAGGGGTGGCCAAGCGATGACTTGGTCGAGAGGAATGAAGGCCCTCACTTCTGAACTGGCCTCGGTTGGAGCGTCTCGGCTCCCTGGTTGGGGTCTGAAAGACGATGAACACGTTTGGTTGGACACACTTGCTGACATGGCTAGGAGCCGACCTCAGTGGCGTTCATGCTGTGAGTTTCTTTGTCCCACCCCATCCCTCTTAGCCTCCCCCTCCAACCACGATCTCATTATTTAACCTTATATAATTTTGCATAGTAATTTTTTGTTGCACAGTAGCCGGCTGGTAGCTTACCGGAACGATGCCCATCCGTTACCGGTAGCTCAGCCGGCTTGCCCAGTTGAATCCTTTTTTTTCTCCTTTTTCTGTGTATTGCGGCACAGTAGCTGAGGTGTTCCCCACCTCTAGCTAACGTGTATGATGATGATGATGAGTACATCCTCCTCCAATTTATGCACAAGCATCTCTACAGTGAGTCCTGATACAGGTAATTCCATTGATGCGCCTTTTAATTGCACATAAATCTTTCCATTGTATGTGAAGTAGGTCGACAGACACAAGTGGAGTATTTTGCATACATTTTCGGTCAATTTTCCGATTTGTTGCTCACTGACGTTCAGCGGTTCTGTGATGACCGCTATTGCTGTCTGCAAGTTAAACGACGTGAAGAGCGCAGTCACGTCGAATGATATCATTGTTTCATCATTCTTTACTTACAGGCCTTTGATCACTTGCAGAAACTGCAGGCACATGAACGACGTAATACGGTATACAAAATACGTGGCCGAACGGGAAGAAAACTGGTAACAAGGATACAAGAACATAAAAAGCCTGTGTAATTCATTATGCATCGTCGCTAGTTTCATTGCATGTAGATGAAGAAGGACATAGCTTCGATTGGAGCAAAGCAGAAGTCCTGGCACGAGATGAAACAAGAAAAGAAAGGGAATTCCCGGAAGCTTGGTTCTCAAAAAAATCTCAATCAACATGCGCGCCGACATGGATTCAATATACGAACCACTTCTACAGAAGGAAATAAAGAACATTTTGTTACGCTGTTTAAAGCAGAACAACTCGGGTGCCGACTTTGGTTTTGGATAAAGTAGGTAGAGGTCACGAGACGGAACTCGACATTGCTACTTTCAAAAGTCACCTACAAGTCGATCACGGATGTAGGATTCATTCAGTAAGATTGCACTCCTCATCTCACTGCACTGAGGCTGCCACCTCGCATGATTGTGAAACTTTTTCGACAAAACCGCCAAGCTCGGAAAACAAAAGAACAATCAAACCATTCATCTGTATTCAGGGAACAATGAACAAGGATTTATCACGGGATAAAAGCAAGTGCGTGACACGTCCCGTAAAATAGTTAGGGTGAATACGATGAAATCAAAATATAAGTGGGTCATCTGCCAAGCGTCTGCTGAGACGAATACTTTGATAAAGAACACCGGAGTAAAAGTAAAATAGTTGAGCGTAAGGGTTCAGAAATACACAGGTGCAGTGGGCTTTGAAGTAATTCGTGGGAAAAGTAAAATATGGTCGCGCACTTGGGTCCATTTGATACACAGGTCCTGTAGAAAAGTATGCTTTTCGTAATCCACAATACAGAAGTTTAAGTAACAAAGTGCCGGAGCTAAGAACAACATCTAATCGTCTTTTGAAAAGGTCCAATGTAGGGGAGGATACAACTGAGTCTGTGAGTGCGTTCCAGGGTTGGCTAACCCGAAGGGAAAAGTAATTACGTCGGCAGTCTAGACTGCTATATTGTGACCACAACTTCAAGCAGTTACTCCTGAGCTGTGTCGTAACTAAGTTTCATCAAATGGCGGCCTACGTGATTGGGGTCACTCAATATCTTATACACTAATATGAGATCGCAGAGCAGCCTTCGGTAGTGTCCGCTGAAAATTCCCAACAACTTCAGCCTTCGGTGATAAAAGTGTTAGCGCAGGCCCTCGACATTCTTTGTTGCTTCGTGTTGTGGTGCCTCTAACTCCTCTAGGTCGTGCTTCAATCAAGGTTGCCATGTTTGGATAGCGTATTCAACATGCGAGCGCACATAATAATTGTGCGTCATTGGGAAGATTGAAGGGTCAAATCTCGCTCGCTTAACCAAAACGTCAAGATACTTCGATACGCATTCAGAACACATGACTTCGCTAGTTTGCTGGTGTCAATGCGCTCACTGGGTCATCGACGACGACCGCCAAAACACACTCGCAGATCGGCACATACAATTGCATGGTCGGTTTACACACATGTGCTCTAAATCGAGCGACAGTTCTGGACGCCGCTTCTCCAGCGATAACTGATCGCGATGTGATCGATTGGCGTCCCTGGCTGGTTCGAGCCTGGTGGGCGCCAGGTCATCTTCCGACAGATGCTGTGTCGGAAGTTAGTGCTCGCAAGAAATAAGTGAGCATCTTCACACAAAGGAAGTAGCCGCCCACCGTTATCCTTACGGGAGCCTAGATTAATACCATTAGTGGACAATTTCCCAACTTTAGCGTTCAGATCCCCAGCAAGGACTAGTGATTGTGCTTCTTCTGTGGCGAAAAATCTCGTTCAGTTGACGATGGAATTGGTCTTTCACGGAATCATCGATATAGTTTGTGGGGGCGTAGGCAGCAATGATAAATCGACACCTATCAGCGCAGCGCGACTTCGAAGCTTTGAACGAGCCAGCCAGTCGGACCGCACACAAAGGCTACTGATTGTGATCCAATCAATCAGAGTAGCTTCAACCTGCGGAATCTGGGCAATACCAACACTGGCTTGGCTGGTACTCGGATCTGCATTGTCTCCGGGTAGGCGCTATGAGAAAACCCTGCTAGTGTTAGCTGAAGGGGATCGCAGAGTGAGCACAGAGCTCTGGTCTTGTAGGCGGGTTTCGGTTAGGCAACAGATAGCGATCGAGAGGGACTCTGTTTGGGTAAATACTGCCTGTTGCCCGATCTATAGCAATATATGTACTTTGAGGCATGCCAATATGAAGGAGAATGGGGGGCTTTAAATGGAATCCGATGCACTGGGCTTGACCGCTTGCTTAGGCATGGGCCTTTTGACAGTGCAGGAATGATGTTCCTCGTTCATATGTGAGTTAAAATGTAAAAGCCTATCAATGCAAGGTGGGGTAGGGCTAAGAATTAAGGGGTTGAAAACGGGGATAAAAGTAAAGCTGGAATGGGACGATAAGAGTGTAAAAGCGTAATAAGGGGAATAAGAAAATGAGTAGGCTTGAGCAGGAGCAAACAAACCCCTTATCCACCCTGCTCGATGCAGCAGATAGGGTTCCGTTGATTATCCTCTGAGGTGTCCAGAGCATCAATAAACTGTTTGAAGGGCAATTCATTGTATTGCTTGGGCAGGAGACTGTCAGGTTGCCCAGGCCTAGACAGGAGAAGGATTAGGGTCCGCAACCAAAGCCTTTGGTTCAAAAACCTGACCGCAAGGCAGCGGGTTTGGCGTTGGGCCACAAGGAGTCTGTTTTAAGGAATAAAGAGTCACCCTCATTCCTACTATCAACCTAGAGGACCAGGAGGCTGAGTTTGTCTGGCCTCTAACAATTGACCAATCTGGTGTAACTGAAGCTGCAGTAAAGCACCACCCAGCATAGTTCAATGGATCGCTTGGGCACACAAAACATCGCACCGCTCAAACTACCCGGCTCAGTGGCAGATGCTCCTCCCTATTAATCACAGATTCCGACGTTCTTCAGGGAGTAATGCTGTCGCCTTTACTCTTTTCTACTTACATCAGCTTAATGACAGCCCCACAGAAGCGACCTTACTAAAATATGTTGAGGACATTGTCCTGGGTATTAATCATCGAACCGTTGATTCCTCACTCAGGCTGCAAGACCATCTGAATGATGTCAATTTTTGGTCCAAAGCTCGTAACCTGTCTGTTAATGCATCAAAATGCCATGATATTCCTTTTACGCTACACAAAGATGCACGGTACGCGCAGCTCCTTACACAGTGTCCCTAGCTGTTTATTGACGATTATGGATTACAACCTACTACATCAGTGAATAAGCTAGGTGTGGTACTGAACTACGTTTGGATTCTTCATGGAAATAAAACTTCCATTAAAGTCCAAAGGTTGTCATGCTATGCCTCTCGTCTACGAGCCTTCTCTGTCCCTGTTGAGTTGATCCTTCGATTTGTCAGTGCCTGTGTTCTTCCCCAGTAAACATTCTGCTCCCCTGTGATCTTCCCAG
>CALYDF020002286.1:0-11413 GCA_944474145.2 Dicrocoelium dendriticum | reverse complement strand
AAGTGCTTCACATTAGTCAGTGTTGAAAGCGGAAGGCTTAAATATTTAATACTAAAATTGCACCTATCCGTGTGCGTTAAACCTAATGTAATCTCAAGTGACTCGAAATATAAGTTGCTTCCACCAGTTAACCAAGTTATCGTTGATGCACTTTTGCTTGTCAAATTAAGGAAACCCATTCAAAATGATCTATTTTGGCAAAATATATATAAAGAATGTTTCAGTTTCGGGAATTGCAAATACTCTGACAGAAAACATATATCAAAAAACAACCATGTTCCCATTACCGTCGAATTTCACTAAGCAGCACTGACTACTAATTATAGTACAATTCTATGGCATTTGCCCTGTTAAGCAAATGATAACAGGCTACATTTCCGCACCAATAATTGGCAGATAGTTTAAGTGAATGCTCACGAAATGGCTTACTTGCGTTAACAGGTATCCGATTGGGATCTGCTCCATGCCAATCACCGATGGAATTTGGAACCGTTGCTACGCACAGCCAAACACCAACTGTCAATTTTCTCGATAGTCAGACGTGCAGAGATTGTTCATGCGACTACAAGTTAATCAGTCTTTGTAAAATGTTGCATGAGAACACGCAAACCGAGAGTAGCGAGTGAAGTCCTGAGAACTGAACTAAGTCGCGTGGAAAAAGTTTAAATTTGCCATCTACTATTCATTTTACGGTAGGCGGAAAAGAATGATTAACCTGCCAGCTACGGCTCAGTTGAGATTCTCCAGAACTGATATCGTGGACTGCAAATTAGCTGTTCAACATCGAATGAAGTCTACTAAATAGAGGAGCCTTCAAATTCGACGGACGTCCTCCCAAGAATATTACCAAATCATCGACTGCGAATTATGTATTTTATTTTATCGATGAAAGATTGCTTTGCTGATATGTATCATTGGTTGAGCTGGGATATCTTAATATAGTTAGCACTTTTGCGCGGGTATTGCCGACCAAACAGACCCGTCGCAATTGATATCAAAGTGCTGGTTCCAGCCTGCTTTGGGATCGGGCAAACCACGCAGTCTCTTTAGCCCACGGGTGACTGGTGTTCGTTGCACGGCTGCGAAGCGCCCGTATTGCGTGCCTGAGCACTGTGGATGCGCATTTTTACAACCGTCCAAATGTGAAACACATTCCCCTCTCACCCATCAACCGCCTCCCCACCCCCACCACCAACCCCGTTCCGACACCCCAAGTGCTCCGAAGCGCCAGCGAGACTGCTCCACAACTACCACCAGCCGACGCGCGGCGGTCTCCCCAACTGTAGCCCACCCTCCCATCAACACCACCAACTACGATGTCCCGCGAACCTCGTCCCCGCCCTACGCAGGGCTCCAGGCGAGCACCCGGTCCCTCGCTCCACCCACTCCGCCCGCCACCCCGACACGCCCAACATGCACGCACATACCCATCCCCACCCGCTACCCCACTCCCGCTCAACCACCCACCTATTCCCGCTCCCTTCCCTCGCCACGGCACCGCGTGGCGTCGCCGAGTCGGACCACGTCACCCGTAGGGAACCAAACAGATCCCAGTTCGCAGCGACACACGACCCAACCACCGCCGCACCGCACGCGGCCACAAGCGCATCCCCACCTCACCCGCCCACTGAACCCCCCCTGCCCCTCCCGCCATGACCACCACACGTAAAAACTTTTATTTAGTGTCTTCTCTGTGTGCTCCTCCCCCCTCCCTCAGTCTTCCTCCGCTCCTGACTCGGGAAGTCGGCGCTCCGGAGCGCCAACCTGCGCCCCTAGACCTCAGATCCTCCATGCCCCCTCCGCCGACCGCCCTCCGCTTGCCGTACCGGTAGGGCCGTTACATCGGCAGGACCGCCTCCCCGGACGCAGGGCGCCCACGGGCAGCCCATAAACACCCCACCCAACCAACCACCCAACGCGCCCCCCCCCACCGACCCCTCGCCCGCCCTACTCGCGCCCCCCCATCCCACGCCACAACCCCCCCCACCCCTCCCTCCTCCACACCCGCAGCCTAAACTTCCCACCTTAGTTAATTAATTCCGGTTGACAGGTGCACCGCTACGCCTCACAGCTACCATCTCTATAGGTGCCCACGCCCCCCCCGCCCCCCCCTCCCCCACCCCCCGGACCATGTCGTCCACTCCCTCACGCCACTACTCACCCCCCTCCCGCTCATCCCCATAAACCGTTTATTAGGTAATTATCGGAAAGTATTTCCCCTCAGAGGTTCACCCCCACTCGCCCCCACCCCACCACGTCTCCTGTCCTCTCACGTGCACCTGCTATTGTCACCAACCTATCCATCCGATAATTTCCACCTCTAAGTAAATTAAAAGTTGCTTATATGGACCCAGCAACGGTCTTAACCTCAACCCACCTCTCCCCGCCCCCCCCCCGACCCCCCTCTTCACCCCCCACCCGCCCACGCAAGTACGTCAATTAGCTCGACCCGCCGCCCCTCGCCACCCCCACAAACACCTCCCACCCCCGACTACGCGACCACACCGACCAACAACGCGCCGCACCCTCCCTGCGCCGCTCTCCCCCCACGTCGACATCGAACGCTACCCCACGCCACCGCCCGCCCACCGTCCTCCCCCCACGCCCCGTCAACTCTCCCCCTTCCCTATCCGAATTTATCATTCCCACCATCCCGACCCCCCGAACGCTCCCCTCAGGCACTCGACCTACCGCACCCCCCCACCGCACTAAAACCACCTAGAACACCGCCCCGCGAGCTGAATCTGCGAAGTCTGACATCCTCTCCCCACCCGTAACCCCGCCCCTACCCGTCCTATCTATATCACTACCAACCCGATGACACCATCCCGCCCGCCGAGCCCCCCCCAGGCCACCCCACCCCCTCCTCCTCCGCCCGGGAGTTGGTTAGGTTGTGTAATTTATTATCCCCCAGCCCCTAAACACTACAGACCATGCAGCGCCGCCGCCCCCCGCTCCCTAGTCCCCAGACTCTCTCCCAGTCCCCCCGACCAGGCTGCATGCACGAGTACGAACGGGCGACGCCACAGCCTCCAGATCTACCCACTTCACCTCACTCAACGAACATCCACCAACACAAAATCCGCCACCCCAAACATTCCCCGCCAGAAACTCCCAACCAACCCGCCTCGATCCCCCCCCCGCCCCAAAATCCTCTCCCGCCAACCGCCCGAATCTCCGCCGTTACCACCTATCTGAATACCCACCAACGTCACAACGCACGCATCATCTCCACCCTCGACGCCGTGTTAGCTAGCCGACCCCCCCCAACCCCCCCCCCGCGGAGACAGCTTGACGCAATCCCTAAGCCCACCCTCCCGACCTCTGCCATCCACTGCAACATACGACCCCCTCGACGACGCTGCCCCCCAACCTCACCCCCGACCCTCTTTGGTTTTTATCACATCAACGTGTCGGCAGCCACTCTCGTAGTATATTATTATCAGTTATTTAGATTTGGTGTATTATTAAACCCCGCTACCCCACCCCACTCCAACCCACCCCCCCCGCACGTCGTCGGTATTTCATCACCCGCCGTGAATAAACCGACATCTGCATCTAATCACTTCCCCCACCACCACCCCCTGCCGCATCGTGCGACATCCCAGCTTTCGCCGGCGGAAAAACCGCACACCCTCGCCCTACAACCGAGGGTGGTTTGTCGCAATCGTAACACCCCGATAATCGCCCCCAGGCACCCGCCGCTCCACCGTCACACCTCCCACCTCACCCGATCCCCGTCCCTCCTCCCCCCTCCACTCCCTCGCACCTAGCCGCATCCCCTCAGCCGCCATCCCCCAATCGCAATCCGCAACACACGCTCGCGAAATCAACAAGTCTTTCACTACCCGTTCCCCCATAATGACATCCCCCACCTTCCCCCTGCCAGATCTCTATACTCCGGCCCACCCCAACTACGGCATTCAAATCACCCCCCAATGCTAAGCGACCACCCCACCTCAGAACCCCCCCCTCACTCGACCCCCCCCCTACCCCGCCTGCCTACGCCAACCCAACCCCCCCCCCGCGTCCCTCAACCTCCAAAACCTCGACCGCGCTGCTACACTAGAACACAATTCCCATAGCACCCCTCCCCCCTCCCCTCCCACCCGAGCAACCGCCCGACACAAGCCACGAAGAACTGTTGCACTCCCAACCGTTCGCCACACACGTTCGCCCCCCGCACCCCTAACCGCACGTTCCCCCCAGCCCTTCCACGCCGATCCGCCTCCATCCACGGCCCGTCACCCAGCTCCCCTCACCCGCCAACCCCGCAGGCGCACACAACAGCCCCTCATGCAAGTTTCCGCCAGCCAGTGCTGACGCCTATGCCACTCTGTCATACCGCCTCGTCGCTCCGCCCATCCTCATCACCTATATACAAATCCCCCCTCCACCCCTTCCCTCAGTCCCCTGCCCCACCGGCTCAATAGCCCCGCTCAAAATCCCCACGCTACCCCCCCGTTCGTCCAGCCCACGCGCCCGCCTCCAGCAGTACCCCCCATAGTACCTTGCAGCAGCCCCACCTGGAGGTATCGCCGCACCCCCCCACTCACCGTCCACCCCCAACCCCGCACCCACCCCATCAGACCCCCCCGGGAATCGCACACCACTACCCCCCCCCCAAACCTCCCCCCTCAACCGATCATTTCGGCAAAATGTATCTCCCACCCCCCCCCACACGCCACCTAGCAACCACCCCCACAGACCTGGACCCCGACCCGCCACTCGAACCACCACCCACACCCCACACCCCCGCTCACTTCGCCCCCCTGCTCCCACCTCCACGATCCTAGACCCCCAGCACCCCCCCGCCCCCCCAAACACAATACCTCGCCTGCTAGACCCAAATACCTCTTCCCCGGAATAGCCAAACTAACGACAACGCCTCAGCCCATACCCCATAGCCAGGGCCTTACTACATCCGACAAAACCCACCCCTTCCCGGTGGTCTACTCACTACGGGTTAACCTGTCGCCCTATCCCCAACGACACACTTACCTCTGAGTACTGGGTCCTGCGCCTCATAGTGTCCAACCTATCGTTCTTGAACCAGATATAGCCGTTACAAGGCATAATCGGAGATACTAATCCGAGACCCCGGGGCATCGCCCGATAGACCCGATACTCTGCCCCTACGCAGTAAAACAGACCACCCTTCCAACCGTGCTCGAACTCTACCTACTACCTGCACGGTGGTTCCAACCCGTCCCCCGCCACCTCTGCATGCGACCCTGTCCCTCCTGCGCTCTCTTTATCCTCATTTTACTCATTCGCCGCCCCCTTCCTCTCCATACCCCCCCCTCCTCCCTGACACACACCCGCTTCAGCTTCCCTCGCCCCCGACGACCGCCCTGCCAGATCAAATCTATTTAGGGTTATTATAATTAGTCAAAAATAATATTTGTTTTTTGCTGTTGTTGTTTTTATCACTTTTCTTTATTGTGTTTTATAATAACAAAAATGTGTTGTGTATTGGTAGTGGGGGTTGTGTATATACCGCATCGCAAAGATACAATCTGTGTTTGGATTTATAGACATGTTGAGTTACAGGGGGGGGCAGAGTAAAAGCAAATATTATGGTATAATATATATAAAATTTATGTAATCACTGAGTTTAATGAGTATGTAGGTGTCGCGGGTATTTACAGAAATGTGGTCTATAGGAGAGATGACAGAAGGACATCACACAGCGAACACGCTAAACACAATTACAACACAAAGAGCAGTATTTAACAAAGACCCCCCAGAGGAGGGGAAACTCGGAAGGAGACTGTGACAGGTGCTTATTCATCCGAAACACGCATGCAAGACAACAGCGTTGTGGACCGAATCTTCTGCGACTGACTACTCGACTTGCTTCATACCGCCCCATCTGCAGCTCAGGGGCCGACGCCTGACTTTATTGTGCGGACACGCGACCCCCCCCACTGATACGTGCGCGCTTGAGGGCCGGCGGACTTCTTTTGACCTTGGTTCAGGATATCTACCGGGTACGCTGTCATAGCCTCTTCCACACCTTCCTTATCGCCTCTGCTTCCGCACTTCAATCTTTCTAGGTCCCCAGACAGAGCATAAACGTTGTGTGCTCGCAGCCGGCGCGTGCTCAATTCTACTGGCTTAGCTTCCGAGTCTCACTACGCTTTCGTAGGTCCTATGATACCCACTCACTTGCGTCTATGTCACACGAATAACGCCCGAAAGGTGCCATTCGTCTGTACTTACTCCTGGGGTTGGAGAATCTGACGACAAGGACGGCGCTTCGCTCCGCAGGCGATCTAGTACGCACGACTCACGTGGGCCCAAGATGTACGTACGGTGTTGGGTATACCTGCACAAAAATGCCTGGAAGCAAACTACCCGACTGGATCCGCTAATCATCGCATGTGGGCGTTAACCTCAAATCTCTAGTGGGTTACTAGCTCTGTCCTGAAAAGCAAGGCACTCTTCCCTGCACCGCAGTTCTATATGCGCCTAATGATTACAGTCATAGGTATCAAAGACGATTTCTGTCGAGGGGAAATCTCATTTTTTGTCGACGCATAGCGAAATTACCCGAGATAGCCTGAGTGTTATAGGAACATGAAGGCCCAAGGGGTACCGGTCTAAACTCTGAACAACACTTGGAGGGTCCGCATCGGGGGTCCGAAGCACGCCGATAACGGACAATGGGGATCAAGATCGCGCAACTGTGCGTAGCACTAACGCCTCGGTTGAGGGAACAGCCCGAGGTCTATTCTAGCGCAAACCGAAAACGGGTCCGAAGAAATTAATCAGTTAGATGGATGACAATAGATGAGATAAGATGGACACTTAGATCATTCTTAGCACATCGACTAAACGGTTCGGGTGGAAATATATTTTTGTTAGAGAAGTTCAGCAAACCATCGCGCTGCCCTTGCCGGATTGCCCTGAGCCGCAGTGGGAAATAGTGCGTCACAACGCCCATTTTGGAAAGATTCGACATAAGCTTTTCAAGGTGGAAAAACAAACAAAGCTACCTGCATCCCACGACCTTCTTCCATCTTTGCGAAAGATGATGTGACACGATGTATTTACTGCTCAAGGAGCAGCACTATGTGGGACACTAAAGGGGTTGCTTCAGACTGGTGACTCTGGCAACTGTCGGGCCTATCTCTAGAAGAGACTGTTTTGAAGTTGTGCGAAAACCATTCGGGGGATGATGCGTTAGTGTTCAAGTGGGCTCAGAGTCGCACTGAATGCGGTGGATCGGTTCACGTACTTGGTATCTCCGGTCACATCTGGGTGTTACATCACTGAAGGATGTTTACTTCTCGTATTAGCCGTATCCCGTGGTGGTTTCCAGGTGTGCTCGGACCATCCTATGAGACGACCGTGACGGAAGCCAGCAGATGAAAGGTAAGGTGTATAACGCTGCGATAAGGCAGATCTTACTGTATTGATCGGTGGCCTGTGGCTAGGTCGCGGCGGTATAAGACAGGAAACCCTGGGACCTTGGTTGACCATCGGGGCTTGCGGAGAATGGTCCACATCTGGGAGGGAACACACCGAGGATGGAGCACTGCTGAAGTCCGGCCAGTTGGTTTTTTTAAACAAGAAGCCTTTCGATTACCTTACGTGCGTGTTACTGTATCTGGGTCGCTTACGTTGGCTAAGCCATGTCCTCCGTAACCCGATGACGGTCGCCTCGGGGAGCATATACCCGTGGTCGACAACCACGGTTTCGGCGGAATCCGCGAAAGTGACCAGCCAATGACGTGTTGTAGGGCAGGAAGAATCTTAAGAGTGACTTAGTCAGGTGATCTGCGGGCCGGTCTTCGTGATGGGGCTCGGGATGGTCCACACCATTGCCGACACGATGTCAGACATAGCGGGCAGTCAATGAGGCGTTCCGGATCAGCCGGTAGGTGCGGGCATCGGGGTGTGTGATAGTGACTCGGGCGTTCCATCTGACTAGCCTAACGCACCGCCACCTTGCCAGCCAATTTTCGGTGACAGCCGTTGGCTTCACGCGTGTCGAACTGGGCCGTTCTATTCTGTATCTATTCGGGCGTTGTGAATCATGGCAACATGGATTGCCTCCGCAAAATTCGGTGCTTCGGAGTAGTTGTTCGACTGATACTGCGAGATGTCTAATATCGCTCGTTCACAACTAAGGCAGTCTACCGAGGCATCAGTTGCTTCTGTGCACCAGAGAATAATCGAACGTTTCGGCCCTCACTAACAGTTCCCCACTCCGGTGAGGCAGTAAACAGGTGAATGGGGCTGCGGCCTGTCCACTGGAAGCGTGTCTGAGGATCACTGAGTGCACAAAAAAAAACGCACTTTTGAGAATGTTTGGATGACGGGCATCAAGCAGATCGACGGTGTTGGCTATAGGTAATCCGTTGCATCCAACACCGTGATAAAGCTGTACAAACGTAGACAGACGACATTCTAACCTACAATCTAGGAAAATTATTTCAGCCGCTGATACTTGAAGAACTTCCACAACCCTAACCTCGATGTATCAATAAGGTCGAACAACAGACTAGCCTGTCCCTTTGTCGGACGGGTTCCATCGAGGAGACGGCCTGACTTGCACTTCAGCGCCGGGTCTAACCTACGCAAAATCACCTGAGATGGCAATATTTGGTGCATTCATTCGATAAGGGCGCCCCCGGTCACGTACAAACGCACGGCTTCGTGAAAACACCGGTCATCCTCCAGGGCCAGAAGATTTGGGCAGCCCTAACCTGCTAAGGGCTGGCTAGCGGAAATCCCAAGAAAATGGTATCCTTTGTCCTCTGATAAACCCCAAGAAAGTTGTCAACGCTAATGAGAAAGTAAGAAAAAATGTCTGCTGGTGGGGATTAGAGTACCGGTCTATGCCGACCAAGGAGGATCAGGTTGGAATGACGGTGAAAGTTTCAAGAGCAGTTCGGGTTCTGTCGTGCGTCTACACAACCGCTCATCTATCGTACGACGCAGCTACACCAACAAGGATTTGTCACGCCCAGTCCGTTCAGAGAACGCAAACTGCAGTTCGGTCGCACGTTTCACTATTTCACTTGCAAGCGCGACCGATACCCACATAGGCGAGAGGCGCCCCGTCTCGACTGATCTAATAGGAATGTCCCTGAAGATTGAGAGGATTGGGCTGCTCGCTGTGGCAAGGCCCAATGAGTGCGGAACCCCGCGTCGTCCTGCCGACTATAGAATTTTATGGACACCCAATCAGGTATGTCCGACGTGCATTTCGGTGCCATAAGTGTGCTTATCACAGTAACCGTACAATCGGAAACTTCTAGGGCGATAGTGAAGGTCCGTTGTGGTGCGCACAGAAACTACTATGCAATAGATAAGGCAGTCCGTAGATTGAGCAACAATAATTCGCCAGTACTCCACTAAGCGTACACGCATTATGACTCTTACCTATTTCACTGTGTACGTGTTCATGTTGGGCGTATTGGGCTAAGAACTGAATGAAGAGAAACCGAATCTGCTTACCACGTCGCAAAGGGGATCTTCTGTATCCGCACCAATGACCGTGCCGGCCCAACCGTCCCTAGCCTGACCGTTTGGCGGTTAAACCATGTCCTGGTAGAAGGGAATGCAGTTCATAGGCAGGAGTTAAAATCAACGATGGGATCGCGGACAAGGAAGTGTGCGGTGGAGAGAGGGAGGGCAAACGATTCACGTCGCCCAAATGACAGAAATAACAAAGGAGGTCAAACGACGCGGGAAATTCGACGAGAAACGAAAATAAGAAGGAATGTGATCAATACATAAGTGCTTAAACTTATCGGAATGGGAATGAAACTAATCGCGCCCAAAACAAGAAACCGAAACGCAGAACGTCACTGACGGCTACACCAATGTTCCTGATAAAGGGCAAAAAGCACCGAGGGTGTTGACGCAGTCCAACGCGCGCCCCCATCCACGACGACGACACGCATCAGCCTGACGAGCTCCAGCCACTTGGCATGAGGGGTCCCGTTGTTGTGGCCACGCCATCCGAATGGCAATCGCGCGATTTTTTTTTTCCGGCCCAACTTGGTTGCAGCGATGGTGTATAGTACACGTCGATGAAGTCGACTCAAAAAACGTAGATGCGTTAGACAGGGATCAACCCCGATCTTAGTGTAACAGACACCACGTGGGTACGCTTAGTAAAGTACATCTACTGGGACCGTGTATGCATTGCTCACTGCCCACTGTCCGCGCAAGTGATTAGTCCGGTGTTCCCACGGCTATGAGCAATACTCTGTAAGGTACCACCCACCGGGGAGCAAACAACGGCCAAGCATGTTAAGTCTTCAAACCACCGCGAACTGGCCCGAATCGTCGGTTCCACATACAGTAATATGCCTGCCTTATCGCCGCGGTGCTATTCTTACTATCTTAAACTTGTTCGTCCTATTAACCTTACGACCGATAGCACTGCCTATAGCCGGCGCTCGGTCCGCCATAGATGGTTGGAGTGGGGGTTGGAGCGGCGTGGGGGTTGGTGGGGGTGGTTTGGGCCTCTCCGAAACGCGCCACATGGGTCCGTGCTTATACGAGAAGTTATGTTCAAGATTCAGCACGCGATGTTGGGTAAACCAAAAGAAGCCGGGACTACTTAAACTCGGCTGACTGCTCGACGGCGCCAATAATGCAAGTCGTTATGAGGGTAACGAGAAAATTCGGACTGGTACGGACTAACAGCAGAAGAACTCTTTGGGAGTAGCACTGAACAACGCAACCCATGTTTGATGACAGAAGAGTGTCGTCACGCAGCCTACCGTGAAAAAGGCGTATAGTAACGATGGACTCCTCGGGGTGTCAAACCGATGGCGGTCGGGTGGCGTTGCCCGATAGTTGCCACAAGTGAAATAACGAACTACAACGATTAACTTCCGCATCTGCGTCGAGGTTTCTCTGTGTGCAAATGTGAAACTACCAGGTGACACAGCTTCCGAGTGTGTACAGAAGTGGTTCATCTTCCAACACTTACAGGGACTTGTTTCGCGTAAACGGCTGAGACCGGAATGGTGCGTCGGGCCCAGGCCTTCAAAAGGGTAATTTGTGCGTTGAAGGGTAACAAAGTCGGAGACCCAAAGCGTGCAGGACAAAGCTCTTTACGCCACCATCCTATCCAGTACTTAGGAACTTACTGTTACGTCGCATATACATTAATAAACCTTAGGACTCTCACTGCGCGGTCACAGTCTCCTTGAAGTTGTATACTGCTCAACCCAAGGTGAGCCATGTCCCCCGAAATAGGTTGCGGGTTTGTCATGCGAGTAATTCGGAGTGGTCGCCTGGCAAAACGCACTATCTTCCGGTAAGCTGAAAGAACCCCGATGACATGCATATTGATTTCGACCACAAATGGTAGAAAAGAAAACAACAGATGCTATAGGCGAGGGGCAAAATAACCCGTGGGGCGAACTTCCAGTTGGGTTTT
>CALYDF020002285.1:0-11925 GCA_944474145.2 Dicrocoelium dendriticum | reverse complement strand
AAGAAGCCCCGGCCTACCCCGTACACACTGTGCTCTATCATCCAAGAAGGCAGTCACCCCAATGAAGGGCGCGGCCAGATACCCCGTAGCAGGACAGCTTTTGCGCGAGCCTCAAATGGGGTACCCTTGTCAAATGCCTTCGAAAAGTCGACGAAAAGCACGTCTAGTGTGTGGCCGTTATCCACTGCATCCGCCCAATTTTCGCGAGCTACCAACAGATTCGTCAGACACAAAAATCCCTTCCGGAATCCGTGTTGTACATTGCTAAGTAGATTAAATCTACTCAGATGACTCTCCAATGAATCTCCACCAGTTTCTCGAGGAGTTTGACTACTACACTCGTCAGACTAACTGGCCTGTAATTTGCAGGCAGACCCCTGTCCCCATGTTTAAAGATGGGACAGATGACAGCTTCCTTCCATTCGGAAGGCAATGCACAGCTGTCAAGCGATTTCTGAAACACAATAGCGAGCAGTCCCACTTAGTTCCGCAACCAACTCATGCAACAGTTTCGGGTGAATTAAATCAGGCCCAGAGGCCTTAGAAGGGTTCAGCCCTTCTGACAGCCTACAAACTGCAGTCTCCGCTACAATAAATTCAGATAGTTCTGAAGCCTTTGGGGTCCTGCAAACCATCTCAACGCCTGTCAAAGAGGTCTCCCTTACAAACGCTGCCGCATGTTGCCCACTGCGTACGTAGGCCTTGTCATAATCCGTAGACGCATGAGTACCGTTAGCACGCATCAATGGAGGAATTGACATTTTCAAAGCACAGCGCCTTTTGACATAAGCGTAGAATCTTTTTGGATTATCTGAAGCTTCGTCCGCTAACCCTTTTTCAAAATTGAGCCGAGCATCCCTTAGGTGTTGTTTACACCTATTTCTAGCTTTACGGTACCTGTCATAAGTATCGGTGGACCGGAGCGTCTCGGTAAGTCCGCCAACATCTAGACCTCTTTGTGAGCAGATGCCTGCCAGTGGGTTCTATCCAGGGCGGCTGTGCTCGGGCCTCCTTTCTCCTTGTGACTGGTATGAAGGGAGCAGAGACCTCTGTGAGGTAGGACTTAAATTTATCCCAGGCAACCTGGGACAGTATCGTCGTCTGAGATCTCACAATGGAAACCAGAAGCCTTGGCTCTCATGATTGATAGTCTGCTTGCCATATGTTCGGGCGAGACTCAACCGTACTCTGGTAGCGTCTAGACAGAGTACAATTGAAGAGCAAACAAACGATCACTGGAACCCAGTGGAGGTCCGTAAGTAATGTCATCAACAAAATCGAGTGATTTAGCGAATACAAGGTCCAAAATAGACGGCACTTGGGCGTCCATGTACCTAGTGGGGAGGTCAATGAACTGGTGCAAAGATACTTGGAGCGTAAGTTCCAAGCAGATCAGCGCCAAATGTGCCTGACGCTGAGTCGCAAGAAAGATCTGCCCAGCAAATCTCTGGGAGGTTGAAGTCGCCCATCACCAAACACTTATTTGAGGACTGGGAGCGAATGAATTCAAGTACCTCTTTGGATACGCTCCCAGGGCCTTCTATACACAATTACAACTGTAACCTGAGCCGAAGAGCTGCTAATAACAGCCGATAAAGCTTCAACAGTTTTGTCTGCCGACTGAAATAAGCAAGTCTTCAAAACGTCCAGTTTACAGCTCACATAAAGTGCGACGCCCCCTCCCTGTCGGCCAGCAGAGCGATCGCATCTAAATAGTGCGTAGCCAGATAGATGTACTTCACCATCCGTGATGTCCTGAGACAGCCACGTATCAGTGAATGCGAGTATATCGGGATGAGACCCATCTAGGTCAGGTCAGGTCAGGTCAAAATCCGTGGACGAAACAGGCTTCCGCCTAACGAGCGTCCAGCTTCTTGTACCGGTAAGCGAACCAGAGCCCCCGATACTTCGACTTTTGATCGCCTCTCCTTGCCTCTGCAAAAAGAAATGAAGCAAAAGCGAGAGCAATCTTTGCTTTTACAAGGATCAACATCGGATAACAATGCGAATAAATTGGATAGGATTATATTAATTCCGGAAAAATACGCGGCCAGCACCTGTCTAGGCCTGCTTTGAAGGCAACCACAGTCTCACAATCCATTAGTTCCGAAGGCAACTTATTCCAGTTGCGCACTACACGATTTGAGAAGAACTTAGCCCTGACGTTCAGTCTAGCTCTCTGTTGTTTGAGCTTCAAGCGATGTCCACGCAAGCGTTCAGAATCAGCCAGCTCAAATAAATCAGAGGGCACGATGGCACTGAAGCCCTTCATGATCTTAAATGTTTCTATCAGATCGCCTCTCAGTCTAAGCCGTTCAAGGGAAAACAACCCCAGGCTCTTTAGGCGATCTTCATACGGCTTCCCCTGTTGACCTTCAACCATCCTGGTTGCTAGTCTTTGAATCTTCTCCAGGCAAAGAACATCATCACGGAGATAGGGCGACCAAGCTTGAACACAATACTCTAAGTGTGGCCTAACCACTGCTTTGTATAGTGGCAGGAACACTTCTGGCTTGGTATTACACAGAGCCCTCCTGCGACGAAACAATTCTCGTCGCGCTTTGTTGGCGGCGTATCGACATTGCATCGAAGGCTTGAAGCTGCTCGTCATGATGACTCCTAAATCGCGTGCCTGGGTAGTGCATTGTAAGGGGAAGGGCCCAAAGGAAGTCTGAACTGCAAGTACCTCTCTACTAGTGGTCAGAATTTGGCACTTGCTTGCATTCAAGGGCAAGTCCCATTGCTTCGACCAGTTTGCCACACTGATGATATCCTTGGCCAGTGTTGCACGGTTGCCCCTGCTGACTAGCTTCAAGTCATCCGCAAAGATGTAACAGGGGTCTTCAATAAGAGGAGCCAAGTCGTTTATCAACATAAGAAACAAAAGTGGACCTAGCACCGATCCTTGGGGTACTCCACTGTAGGCCACGCCCACACTAGAACTCACATCACCGATTCTAACTCGAAACGTTCTCCCACATAAGAATTCTGACACCCAAGACAGAAGTCTAGGATGTACTCCGAACCATGCTAATTTTTCAAGTAGGAAACGGTGATTTACTGAGTCGAAAGCCTTGCTAAAGTCAAGATAGCAGACCTCTACCGGAATCCCGTCGTCAAGACATCGAGTAATCTCATCGAGGAAGCACAGTAGATTAGTGAGGCACGACTTCTTTTTAATGAAACCATGCTGCTCTGCTCTAAGTAGACTGTGTTCCGCCAAATGCTCACAAATCCGGTTTCTTATAAGCTTCTCTAAACACTTGAGCAGGACACAGGTTAGACTGATGGGTCTGTAGTTAAGGGGCTCCGATTTGGAGCCACCCTTGTGAATTGCAACTATGGCTGCTTCCTTCCAGTCTCGTGGCAACTTGCATTCCTTGAGCGACAAGTTGAACAGCTCCAGAACAGGATGTTGAAGGATGTCAGCTAGTGGCTTGACTATTGCCGTATGTACATCGTCAGGACCGGCTGATTTGAAGGGATTCAAGTTAGTCATCACAGTAAAGACCTCTTGTAAACAACACTTAAGGAAAGCTCGGCTGGTGTACGAAAAGGAATTGGCTGACGGAGCTTCGGAAAATCCGAAGAAGTTCTTCGCTTATGTTAAGAGACGCTGTGGTTCAACTTCGGTAATCCCAACTTTGATGAGGGACGATGGAACTCGTGCGTATGCGGACTCAGATAAGGCTCGTGTACTTAAATAAATAAAGTTTTATTCTCGACAAGGCGAGGCACGCCTTTACAGGCATGATCATTATGACAACAATGCGCGGTCAAGAATGTGCAAGAATACGTTATGTTTGCCGTACCAGTGTATGTTTATGTAGGGGGTATGTAATTATGTAGCTGTGTGTGTGTGGGTGTGCAACTTTGAGGTTCCTGTTTGTAACTGTGCTGCTCTAATTTTCACTCTCAAATCGTCGGCAATGCTCGAGTAGAAGATGGATGTCCGTGCGTTGGAAAGGATTATTCGGCTACCAACGGGGCAGTGACTTTATTTTGTGGCGTGTCACGACCGCCACGTCACAGTGTTGTTAAGCAGACATTTGTGGCTTTTTATAGGGAGAACGCTTGCCAGGCGAAAACCCACCACGTCCTGGAACACTGCCGCCGAACTATTTGCTGGAACGGGTCAAACCCGAACCACCCAGCTGGCACCACGAGGAGGTTGTTCGGCTAGCCAGCCCGGCTTGGGGAACAGTATGCAGGGGCTTTTGTACGTGAGGCCGCGTTGACTAGCGTTGAATTTGTCCCCAGAGTACCTGATGGTTCTTATTTAGCTGAGTTTACTGGGGTGGAACCGCAAGTCCTTAAACTGCTGCAAGAACTGAACCCTTCCAAAGCAGCTGGACCTGATTCAATTCACCCGAAGCTTCTGCATGAGTTGACGGGGAACTAAGTGGACCGCTGACGATGGTGTTTCAGAAATCACTTAACACCTGTACATTACCTTCCGAATGGAAGGAGGCTGTCATCTGTCCTATCTTCAAAAATGGCGACAGGAGTCTGTCAGCCAATTATAGGCCAGTTAGTCTGACTAGCGTCGTGGTCAAACTGCTTGAAATGCTGGTGAGAGATTCGTTGGAATGTCACCTGAATAGATTTAATCTGCTCAGCAGTGCACAACATGGATTCCGGAAGGGGTTTTCGTGTTTGACGAATTTGTTGGTTGCTCGTGAAGTTTGGGCCGAGGCAGTGGACGATGGCCACGTAGTGGATGTGCTTTTCGTGGACCTCTCGAAAGCATTTGATAAGGTACCCCACTTGAGGCTATCACAGAAGCTAAGGTCCTACGGCGTAACTGGCCGCGCCCTTCACTGGGCATCTGCGTTTTTGCAGGGAGGAGAGCAGTTTGTACGTGTGGGTCGCAGCTTATCCTTTAAGCAAGCTGTCCTTAGCGGTGTCCCACAGGGCTCGGTCCTTGGACCGATGCTGTTCTCCATCTACGTAAACGATCTCCCTGGAGAGCTTGGGGTATCATCCTTATTGTTTGCTGATGACCTTAAGCTATGGAATGTTGTAAATGTTCCTGGGGGTTCTGAGGCCATACAGCGTGCACTAGACAGACTCTGGGACTGGTCTACTTTGTGGCTACTGCCCATAAATCAGGCTGTGTTCCGTCTTTCGTATAGGAGCAACTTTCCCGCCTTCGAGCTACGTACTCGGTGGGGTCGAACTCCCCCTTGTCTCCAACCAGATAGATCTAGGTTTCGTTCATTCCTCGTCTTTGCATTCTGGTGACAACTGAAAAAAGGCCGCTAGTAGGGGCTTCAGAATGTTATGGTTAATACGCCGTTCTTTCGGGGTCTTAACTGCCGACATATTTGTGAAGCTATTCTCAGCTTTCGTTCGGCCCCATCTGGAATGCTGCGTCCAGGCTTGCGCGCCCTGCCTTGTTCGGGACAAAATGGAGCTTGAGAGGGTTTGAGAGTAGGTACCAAATTGGTCGAGGGGTTACGGGGGCAATCGTACCCCGAGCGTCTACTTAGCTTGGGTATGTATTCAATGCCCTACCGACGGCTTTGAGGAGACCTAATCCTTACTTACCGCATTTTAGCAGGGAAGGTTGGGCCGGACTTGCGCTGGCTATTTAGCCCGGCTAAGTTGCCTTGTCTTCGCGGTCATCCCATGAAGCTACACAAGCCGCGTTCTGACGGGATCAGGGCGGAAACTCGGTTATCGCATAATAGAGCGCTGGAACTCGCTTCCAGAAAATGTAGTCAGTGAACCTACGGTTAATGGTTTCGAGCGTCAGTTAGACGCTCTTGGGTGGCAACACGAAACCTTTCCCTTCTCCTGACCATATCCATCTTCAAACTTTCAGTTCTTATTCTGTCATTATCTTCACTCTTTGGTGTTATCCTTCATTTTAATGACTTTCATTCCCCTTTATCTTCCATTTACTTTCTACTTCTTTCTTACTAAACGTAACCTACACAGCGCGGACTGCTAGTGCAGGGAACGTGGGCAGTAGTTGGTTGATCAGGGTGTGTTTCGGGTGTTTCGTTTTAGATCTATCAAGAACTAACACCTTATCATTTCCTGGCTCAACGATTTGCTCAAGAAGGAACACTCAAGGGATTTTCCTATCGTTGCAGTCCATCTGAATCTGAAGCTGAACACTGCAACGTGGCGGATGTGACTCGCCACAAAATAAAGTCACAGCTATACATTTAACACTGACGCAGTCTTCAGCCTCCTACATCCAACCTGTGCAACTAATTCTGCTATGAAGAATGCTTTAGTGCAGCACAGATCATCCCGGCTTCGTAATGGTCAATGATTGCACTAAACCTTGTTTGGGCTCCTGTGCTCATGGATCACTACATGGCAAATTTACCCCCCACTTGGTTCTTGACGCAAAAGTTCTGCGCGCCACAGCTCCATCATGGTCCTTGATCTGACTATCACCTGACAATATGCTCGCTCATATGGACTACATTTTTCGTTTCTTTCTTTCATTGAAAAGAAATGTTATAATATTCCAAAGAAGCTATGCTTGTATGCATATTTGATCATGCCCTTAGAGGTGTGCCTCGTTTTACAGAGAATATACCGTTTATTTATTTATTTTGCTCCCGCATTCGGTCTCAACGTAGTTGTCCTCAGTTTCACCTAAGATGCCTCTCGCATTCAAGCTTCTGCCATCATCATCGGTTTACCTCTTTCTCTAAAACCATCGCATCATTCGCTTAACTTTTGTTAAAACGCTTTGTTATATCGGTTTTTTGACCCTGCGCGTGCAGAACCTTCTTCCCACGTAGTAGCTGTAGTCTGAGTCACACCAGCGACGTAATGTATAGAACGCGCTTGCAAATTATGTATACTAAACAAAATTACATAAGTTTGAATGTATCATAGGCACCGGTGAGCGCCACCAGTCTGTGTTAGTGCTTCTTGATTCATTGCTGTCTCTGTTTGGCCACCTCTTGTCCGTTGCCCGTTTTTCCCGAGATTCCCACAGGTACATCCGCCAAAACAAGAAGGTTTATCCACTGGGACTGGCCGACCCATCCTCAAAACGCTTGGTCCTTTCTCCAGGAAATGAAAAACCCACACACTGGTCCAAATGGAGCTCATTCCGCCATTCCGGAGGCGCTACCTTCACGGGTCTAAACAAATGGGTTTAGCTTGCCTCGTACTCAGAGAACAATTTACTCACCTGGAATAATATATGTATATGGATCCCCCGTTCCACAATCGAAGACAAACAACTCTGGCGTGATTACCTTCACTGCCTCAAACATTCCTATTCGCCAGTCACCTGGAGCTATTCTGATGTCATTTCACGGACAGCGTTGCGCACTTATACGCGGCTATTCCGATGGTCTTCCATGGAATGTTCACTTGGCTATGGAAACAGTTACACTTACTTAAGTTGCATCAATCCCAAATCCAATTTGCGGTGAATGGCGTTTTTACCTATTAAGGACATACTCAGCCACAAGAAACAACTTCACTCACCGGCCCCATGACAAGCCCAGCGAGGATAACTGGACACGGTTTGCGAGCCGAGCAAGAATATAATAGAAGAGCCGGCCTCTATTAACAATGTGTTTACTCACCTGCATCATTATCATTCGACTCTTCGAATCTTGCATCATTGACCAGCTTCAACGACTGCTGCCGTATCAGTACTAAGCCATTCGGCCAACCAACGAAGCATTTTGGCTGTCAACCGACTGCGAATAATAGAATGCAAAATCTGTCTATACGATGCATAACCGACTTGCACTACTGTTCAACGAAAGCTACGGCAGTGTTCCAGGAAGTGGTAGGTTTTCGCCTGGCAAGCGTTCGCACTATAAAAAGCCACAAATTTCCGCTTAACAACACTGCAACGTGGCGGGTGTGACTCGCCACAAAATAAAGTCACAGTTAAGCATTTCTCATTGACGCAGTCTTCAGCCTTCTACATCGAACCTGCGCAACTATTTCTGCTATGAAGAATGCTTTGTTGGAGCACAGATCATCTCTATCTCGTAATGGTTATTGGTTGCAAATAGCCTTGTTTAGGCTCCTGTGCTCACGGATCACTACCTGGCGAAATTACCCCCAACTTGCGTTTTGACGGATTTTTGCGCGCCACAGCGCCATAATGTCCCTGGGTCTGACTATTACCTGACAGTATGCTCACTCATACGGACAACATCTTTTTTTTATAACTTTCATTAAAACGAAATAAATAAATAAATAAATTGTGTATTCTCGACTAAGCGAGGCACGCCTGCGCAGGCATGATCATGTTAAGAACACAAATGTTCAAGTTCAAGTTCAAGTTCAATTGGGACCGGAACAGTAGGAAAATCCCGCGAATGTTCCACCTTCGAAAACATCGTTGATCCAACAGGGAAACCGGTGCCTTGATGTGCCAAAGGAGAGCCAAATCAACACACACGATTCATATGGTCAACCAAACAATGCCCACGTGCCCTGCACTAGCAGTCCCCGCTGTGCCGGCCACGTGAAGAATAAAAGAAAACAGTAGTGTCAGTAAAGAAAAGAAAACAGAGGAGAAGACAAGCTAATCGAATATCGTAGGCAATATTAAGATGTAAGTTAAAATGAGTTAAAGAAGCGTAAGCCGTAATAGACGAAGAAGAGTTTAAGACACGAAGGGGAAGACTTTAAACTGCAGACCGAGAGGGTCAAGTCGATGCTCGAACTCTTTCAACGTCGGTGCCATCACGACGTCTGCAGGCAATGTGTTCCAATAAGCTATAACCCTACGCGATAATCTAAAAGTTGCCAAAACCCGGTCAGACCGGGGTTTGTGCAACTTTAATGGGTGACCACGAAGGGTTGGCATTCGAGTTGGGCGAAACAGTCCAGTCAAATCAGGACCAATCTGACCCATCAATATACGATATGTAAGGACCAAGTCGCCCCGAAGCCGCCTGTAATACATGGAAAACATATCCAACTTACGTAGCCTCTCCGGGTACGTCAGCTTCTTTAAGTCGTACACCATTTTCGTCCCGGACCGCAGGACTCGTTCAACTGCCATCTTATCACGAACCAGGCATGGAGGACAAGCCTGGACGCAGTATTCCAAGTGCGGCCTTACAAAAGCCGAAAATAGTCTAACAAACATGTCGGTGGTCATGATCCCGAATGACCTGCGGATCATCCACAACATGTTGAAGCCTTTACGAGCAGCTGTCTTCCAGTGTTCACTGGACTTGAAGTCAGATGACAGCAAAACACCGAGGTCAGATTGGAGTTGAACTCGCGGTACCTCGTTGCCGCCAAGCAAATAACGCGTCGGCGGGTCATTCGGACCCACGCGTAGAACGGAACATTTCCCTAAATTAACTGGCAACTGCCACAAAATTGACCAGTGCCAAAGTCTATCCAGAGCCCCCTGTAGGGTCAGTGGACCAATCGGCTCGTCTATCGTGAACCAGAATTTTAAATCATCCGCAAACATTAGGGATGGCACACCCAATTCATCAGGTAGGTCATTAACGTATAAAGTGAAGAGAAGGGGGCCAAGAACCGAACCTTGCGGCACGCCACTGAGAACACATTGGCGGAAGGACAAGCTTGTACCCACCCGCACACACATTTCCCTTCCGATTAGGAAAGCTGAAATCCATCGTAAGACTGGTCCAGAAATACCAAAGGAATTCAGCTTGTACAAAAGGCGCGAATGTGGAACGGCGTCAAAAGCTTTGGAAAAGTCAATAAACAGCACGTCCACTGCCTTCCCGCAATCAACGGCTTCGGCCCAGTGTTCACGAGCCGTTAACAAGTTAGTAAGGCAAGAATAGCCCTTACGAAAACCGTGCTGAGAAGGATTAAGCAACTCAAACGCTTTCAAAGGTCCTTCGAGAGCGTCCCTCACGAGCTTTTCCAATAACTTGACCAGCACGCTCGTTAAACTGACCGGTCTATAGTTATCAGGGAGGTGCTTATCACCTTTCTTAAAAATGGGGCAAACAATAGCCTCCTTCCAGTCCTTGGGTAGAGAGCAGCCTCGTAGAGACTTCACAAAAAGATGCGTAATCGGAGAGCAAAGTTGATCAGCCAACTCGTACAACAGTTTGGGATGAAGAGCATCTCCACCGGCAGCTTTATTGGGATTTAATTGCCTCAGAAGCCGGAGCACTTGAGCCTCGGTTATAGAAACCTCCTCCAAGTGGCAGCCCTCAGAAACTTTTGCCTGGAGACTGATATGCGGCGGCTGTGACTCTCTAACATAAACCCCAGCATACTGTTCTCCGAGCAAACAAGCTTTTTCGTGATCCGTGACAACAGCAGTGCCGTCCGGGCCAAACAACACTGGGATGCACGAATTCATGTTGCTTCGCCTTTTGACATAGGCGAAGAAGCGTTTCGGGTTTGATGAGGCTATACGAGCAAGCTCTACTTCATGCTGTAGACGAGCACCACGTAGATACTGCCTGCAGGCATTTCGAACCTCACGATATCGCTTGAAGGTGCATAATGAAGGAGCAGATAAGTAAGTACGCCAACATCTGGCACGTCTGTTAAGTTGTTTGCGTACAGCAGAATCAAACCAGGGTGGCTTTGCCCTAGTTTTATTCTTGCCAGATAGTGGTATATGGGGGAGAGAGAGCTCACTCAAGTATGATTTAAAGCTATCCCAGGCCGTTTGAATGTCGTCACTTTCCAAAATGACACAAGGCGAGTTTGCGGCCTTGGCTTTCATTGTCTGAAAGTCTGCGCGCCATATATTTGGTACTCGGTCGGGATGATCATTCGTCTGACGACGAATGGCGCACTTAAATGAGAGACATGCGTGGTCGCTAGCACCGAAAGGCGAGTTGTATACAATATCGGTGACAAAATCAATGGATTTAGCGAAGATCAAGTCCAAGAGGGACGGGTTTTGACCCATCATGAATCTAGTAGGCCGATCGACAAACTGGTGCAGGGAAGCATGCAAGGCCAGCTCGATTGTTGCATATGTTTATATATGAATGTATGTAAATTTGCATGAAGGCGCGTTTAGCTTTGTTTATGGAATTGGTAAATGTCTCCTGTCATTTTGCTTGAATGTGTTTGAAGGTGTCGCCAGTACTTGCTATCTGTGGACTTGAAGAGATTGTTCGGATAAGCAATGGGTAACTTTGGTTAGTGGCGAGTCACAACCGCCACTTCACAGTGTTGTTAAACGGACATCTGTGGCTTTTTATAGGGAGAACGCTTGCCAGGCGAAAACCCACCACGTCCTGGAACACTGCCGCCGAACTATTTGCTGAAGGGGGGTTAACCCGAATCACCCAGCTGGCACCACGAGGAGGTTGTTCGGCTAGCCAGCCACAGAAGCTATGCTTGTATGCATATTTGATCACGCCTTTACAGGTGTGTCTCGTTTTACCGAGAATATACTATTTAGTTATTTATTTATTTAATGCTTGACTTACTCATCGCCATTTTTGGTTGGCGCTCGTTTCGGTTGCAACTCGCCACTGCCCTGTGTGCTGTGCGTGCTCTTTCCCCTAACTAGAGCGTCCACGGTGTCGTTCCTTTATAGCTAGATAACGGAATCTTTTACTGTACTAATAAAAGTTTCCCTGCAAGTCTATCTGTCTTCTCGAATCGCTCTCTGGGCTCCCGGTACAGGCGACTCATTCACTAAATTGGTGACTTCCAAATCGGGAACAACCTCTGCGCTAGATATTTCGAACTTTTCTCCGGTGAGCCCGTTCCATTTATTTTTCAACTTTGGGGTTTATTTTTGCATACGGTAGCCTATATTTTACGTCACTTTTTAAGCCATGGAATCTTTAGACCATAAGGTAGTCTCTGCTAAGCGTTGTATCTCTCTCTGCACCAACTTTCTGGGACATGGATCCTCTTTTGTGGTTCGTTCATCTTGAGGCTGTTTTATAACCACAGAATCACTTCCGACTACGCGAAGTATAGCAAGCTTCTGGCCTATCTCCCCAAGAA